>QEPC01015241.1:700536-714500 GCA_003113815.1 Sphenodon punctatus
CTGCAGCACTACTAGAAGGCAGAGGCAGGTGAGGGATGGGGTCTGGAGCCAGGGAGGGGAGGAAGAATCACTTTCTGGGGGAGAAGCTGGCTGCAGCCTGCTGCCCAGCCAGGCAAGTGCGGGGCCCCAGCTGGCGGCGGGGCCATGTGCGGCCGCACATGTGGCACATGCCTGGGGCTGGCACCAGACCGTTGAATGGAGATGCAGGGGTGAGATCAGAGCAGGGAAGAACAGTAAGGAGGAAGTTACAGTAGTCAAGGTGAAAGGTGACAAGAGCATGGACTAGGGTTTTTTGCACTGGCAACAGTAAGGCACGGCCCAATTTTTGCAATATTATACAGAGCAAAATGGCAGGATTTGGCAACAGTCTGGATCTGAGGCATAAAAGAGAGGGAGGAGTCAAAGACACAAGCTATGTGTCTGAGGGACAGGCTAGATGGTGACACACTCAATGGAAATTGAAAGGGAAGTAGGACAGGAATGTTTTGGGGAGGAAGATGAGTTCAGTCTTGGACATATTAAGTTTCAGGGCTCTATGGGGCTCCTGGGGGAAACAGGGAGGGCAGAGAGGCCGGGGGCAGAGAAGGCGGAGTAACCCCGCAACTTTTGAGTCACCCCCAAAGGAAACCGCCCCACCGACCTCCACGTTCCCCACGCCCCCAAGACAGGATGAGGTCGGGTTAGAGGGTCCCCCTCTCTGCATGGGGAGCACACCAAGCAACCCAGCACCGGAGGCAGGACACGCCCCCGAGGGCGGGCTTCCCCAAACAGGAGAAGGGGCGGGGCCAGCACCAGCGTTGCGCTGCTCCGCACGTCTGCGGGCGCAGCGGGGGTGGAGCTAGGGGTATTTTAGCGTTCCCCGCTCTGTCCTCGGGGTCGGCGATCAGCGTTGCTGTGAACTGGCCCCGTGCGACTGAATAAGGCTTAAGCTTGGTTCAAGTAGAAAGTATCATCTGTGTGAGTGTTTAAGTGAACGGTGACTGAAAGGTGAGTGAGTGAGTGTGTCTCAAAAGGGTTGTCATTGTTGGTGTGCACAGTAGCTTATTCCGTGGTATCCCCCACGTTCAAACCCCTTGCAGTTGGTGCTGGCTAAAACCCCGTGGTGTTCTCCCTGTGGTTCTTCCCCCTTCCCTCACCTTCATCCCCCTGGCACCCTCTCCCCGGCACTATAAGGGTGGGGTTGAGGGTTCTAGAGTACGTGGGCGGAGACCTTGTCTCCCTGTGGAGTGTATTAGGGGCCCGCTCGCATTCTCTGCTCGATCTCCTCCCCTGTGATGATCAGGCCTTGTTCCTGCAGGAACACCTTGGGCCACCCTACAACCTGAGGGGACCTTTTTATCGCAGAACTGCGAGCCCCCCTAATCCACAGGAGTCCCAAAGTAAGGAAACCCCATGTAGAGTAGCAGGTCTGTGGGCTCCCCCTCCTTCCAAGTTTCCCTCACCCCTCACAGTATCGCCGGCCCTACCATGGACCTGGCACAACAAATGGAAGAGATGGGCCGGGCCATTCAGGCCCTGGCCATGGACCTTAAAGATTTAAAAGATCAGGTGATGGGGGGAGGTGCAGGGGCTGGAGAAATGGTGGAAGCACCCGCCCCTCTCGTGGCAGCGGCACCCCTTCAGGGAGCTGCTGGTGGTGCTGTGTCGGGGCCCGTGGGGAGGGAACCCCGTCATCCCCCGATTCAGAAGTTTGGGGGGGACCAAAAAAATTTCCAAGGGTTCCTAGCACTGTGTAAGCTGGCCTTCCAGATCCAACCCCTTACCTATGCCTCTGACACGGCAAAGGTAGCCTTTGGTGGGCCACACCCTTACTTTTAAAAGAAAGCCCCTTGTTACATGATTTAAAAGGGTTCCTCCAGGAATTTCAATTCCTTTTCGATTACCCCCATCAGAATCGAGATGCAGAGGCAGCCATTATGACCCTCCGCCAGGGGCGGGGCCCCCTGTTGGAATACGTTACGCGGTTTCACCAGCTAGCGGTAGAACTGGGGTGGGCCGACGAGGTATTAAAGGTCCTCTTTCGGAAAGGCCTCAATGACGAGATCAAGGATCAGTTGGAGTTGACCGGCACCCCAGAAAAGTGGGGAGAGCTTGTAAACCTAACGTGCCAAATTGATGAGAGGCTGACAGAGAGGAGAAGAGAATGTCGACAAGACACACGGCGGCCATGGACCGCTCAGACTCCTCTCCCAGGAGGCGGAGGGGCAAAGACGGAGGAACCAGAGCCCATGCAGATCGGGGCCTCTAGGGGCCGCCTTGATGCGCAAGAAAAAGAGCACCGGCGCCAGGGAAAACTCTGTTACTATTGCGGCCTGGCAGGACACTTCTCCTTCGCATGTCCACAGTTACCCCCCTACCGGCAGGGGTCGGGAAACGAGAAGGGTCGGGGCGGACAGGGGGCATCCCGGTAGCGGTAGGCAACAACCCCTGCCCTGCGACCCACCAGATCGCAACCACACAAAACCACAGGGAGCATACAACTAAAGCAGTGGTGCTGCCGGCGCTCGTGGATTCCGGGGCCTCTGGCAACTTCATCGATGGTCGGGTGGTACAGAGGTACGAGATCCCCCTCCTACAAAAGGCAAGACCTGAGGCAGTGTTCACCATCGACGGATCTCCACTTGTCTCTGGACCCATTACCTGTTGCACTCCAGCTCTCAGAAGTTGGATCGGTAGACACCAGGAGTCCTTAACCTTTGACGTGGTTTGCACCAGGAATCAAGGGAACGTAGCAAATCGAGGAGGAGGCCATGGTCAACAGTGTCAAAGGCGGCAGAGAGATAAATGAGGACAAGAATGGAGCAGAGACCCTTAGACTTAGCTAAGAGAAGGTCATCGGTAATTTTGGCGTGGGCAGTCTCAATCAAGTGGAGAGGGCAGAAGCCCGATCAAAGGGGATCAAGGGAGGAATTTAAAAGGAGGAAATCAAGACTGAATGTGTAGACTGCCCTCTCCAGGAGCTTGGAAGCAAAGGGTAGGAGCAAAATGGGATGATAGTCAGTACCTCTCCTGTAGGTCGGCGCCTACCAGGCCATCTCAAGGCCCTCCAGATCGTTCTTTACGTCCAGGTCTAGAGAGAAACAGTTTTGTCGGGCAACTCCGAGGCTAGCAGTGTGGGTCCTGTGTTCTGCTGGTATTCCCCTTTCACGTAGGCCCATCTGGTTGCTAAATAGCCCCATCGGGTTCTCCCAACTGAGGCAATTCTTGATGACATCACAGGTGAGCCCAGGGGTATCCCCTCATCAGACTGTGATGTCAGAGTGTGTGCCGGGGCTGCTGGTCCATTCCCTGACTGTCAGGACTTCCGCACCTCTGCTGGGAAGTCCTAGGTTGCCCTCAGTGAGTATTCTTTGCTCCTGTGGTGTGGGGTGTAGCCACTCTGCATTCCCTACCAGATCTGACAGCGGGACCATACTCCTCTCTGTCACAAGGGGAAACAAGATTGAACTCGGTGGGACACCAGAGTAGAGGTGCTGAGGGGATGATGAGTAATCACCCATCACCACCTGCTGGAACCTGCCTCACAAGAATGAATGGAACCACTCAACAGCAGTCCCACACAGCCCAACCAGGTCATCAAGTTGTGTCAACAACACCCTATGATCAACTGTATCATAGACCACTGAATACCTAACAAGATCAACAGGGCGCAGTTCCCTTTGTCAATCCATAGATCATCAAGCAAGGCTACAAGAACAATCTCTGTGCTATACCCCAGACAAACAACGGACTGAAATGGGTCCAGGAATTTGATAGCATCAAGATGAGCCTGAAGCTAGTGGACAACCACCTGTTCAATAAACTTCCCTAAAAAGGGAAGGTTAGAGACAGGGCAATAGCTGGCCAAGGAGTCAGTGTCCAAACATGGTTTCTTGAGCAGGGGCTGGACCATTAACGTTTTAAGGGTGTCCAACAACCTACCCTCCTATAAGGAGACATTGAAAACCCCAGCCGGCACGGCCCCAACATCTCCCAGTTGGCTTTCACCAGCCAGGAGGAACAAGAATCCAATTCACAACTGGTTGCCGGCATCACTCCAAGCACATCCTCCACATCAGTGAGTGACACTAATTGAAACTGATCCAAACAAACAGGAAAAAGCTGAGCTTCCACAACTCCAAACTCTGACTCTGCAGTTGAAGTAGCAGCACCCATGTTGTAGTGAATACAAGCAATTTTGTCTGTAAGGTAATTAACAAAAATGTCACAATGGGCAATAGATGATGCTAGTTCATGGGAGAGACATGGGATTAACCAAGCCATTCACCACCTGGAACAGCTCTGCAAGATGAGACTTTGCAGACACTATGATAGCGGAGAAGAAAGCTTTAGAGCTGCAGACATCATTGTCCCTTGATTAAGGTACATTAGAAGGAGTCTTCTAAAAGAGTGCCTGCAGAGTGGAAGAATGCTGGTTATGCAGCTTGTTATGATTTACTCTATTTTATTTTTATTATTATCATCATCATTATTATTAGCAAGCATTTATATAGCACCAGCAATGAACCTGGTGCTTTACAAAGTAAAGTAAACAAAGTATTTTAATTTAATAGACCAATTTCTCTCTCTATACTAACTCTTCTACAGATATTCTTAATCATTGTAAGCCAGGTTACTTGCTGTTAGCCAATTTTTTCAGCCTTTTTATAAATCAAATAAGGCTACAACACACTCTTTCTTAAATACATTCAAGGGCATTTTCCCAGATTTAAATAAATCAGAGAATGCAGGTGGCCTACTTTCAGTAAAATTGCTTTAGATTATAGAATCAGGAAAAGTGAGCACAGCTGAATAGTTTGGAAACCATAATCATCTGGAACTGTTTTATACCGCATCTATCAATCTATCCTGAAAGTTGGGGGAACCAGATAAGTAGTATTTTAGTTGCAAAACCTGTAAAGATGAAAAATATATCTTTTTCCATTATGGTTTATATATTAATTGTTCTCTGCAAACGAAGAGAAAGCCAGGTAAAATATTAGATAGGCATCACTGAATGGCATTATGTCTCCTTCAAAAGTTTTAAAATATTTGTTAGAAAATTAGATGATTGATGTGATAACCTGCTTTTTATGTGTGCACTGATCAAGTCTGTTGTATTATTATGTATATGCTAGTCACACAAACCTATTGTATTATGCATGTACTCGTCACATACCAACTATGTCACATGCATTGTTGATTTTGCATTTGTATTATTCAGATTTATTAATGTTGGTTAGGCATACAATATAGTGGAACTAAGAAAGAAAGAAAGAAAGAAAGCCAGGTATGGGGTGGGGGACTGAAAAGAAAAAAGGGACAATTTATTTCCTTCGTTTAGTCTTTCAGACTTCATGTAGAAAAACTCTGTATACTAGGGATGGGACTATCTCTGAATTATCCGTTACTGGTTTATCGGTATCGGATTGATCGGTATCGGTCGATATACTGATATTATCGGATTAATCCAATATCACCAATTATCGCCAATTATTGGATTAATCCAATACTGATAGTCCCATCCCTACTGTATACCATCTAACAAACATGATCCTTTATAGACGGTAAGAACTGTTTGAAATTTTCTTTTCAGTTTAATTTTATTTACTGTTAACACAATATGTAAGCTTGATAGTAAAATTTTACTCTGACATTGGGTGTCTTTAGATGGACCCGAGGGGGCCACCCCCAGACCTGCTCCGTGGGTGGTCAGCCCCGCTTCCCCTGCGTGCAGCCCCACCCGTGCTGGGTTTATATGGACCCAGCAGCTGCTGCACCCTGCAGTTCTCCTCCATGGCGCCCCTTCCCCCACATGCCATAGAGCTGTGGACAGATCGGTTGACACTCTAGACTGCCATCTGCAGCTCTATGGTATTGCCCGGGGCAACCCCCAACTAGCAGCAGAACTGTAGTGGCTGTCTGCGAGAAGACGGACCACAGCTCCACCTCTGACTGGTGCCCCAGGACTGGGGAGCTAGTGGCGCTCCAAGATAATCCAGAGCACCGCTAGCACAGCTGAAGCAGAGCTGAAGCTGTTTGTTCCACTTGTGCTCCGCCTGCATATCTGGTGACGCACCATTAGATGGATGGATTGCCCTGGTGTGAGATGGAGCAGAGCAGTGGGTGCTGTCCATGTAAAAGCACCCACTGAATGATCCATTAGATTCATCTACAGTGATCAAATAATTGCGTTCATGAAGAGAACAAAAATGTTTCTTGATTCAGTAATATCTTTAAACAAAATTATAGACTGGAAGACTTATTGCTGTGACCTTAACTAATTTCACTACATCCATTACTCCTGTAAAAGCTATGTGCTCTGTCCTCAGACAACTGCAGTGTCTTGGAAGTTTCTTCTGTTTAGCAAAACCAGAAGGAATAAGGATAATACCGTAGCAGAATTGGCAAGAAGCACCAAGGGCCTCTGGTCCTTCCCCCTCCCTTTCCCTGGGCAGAATGCTGAGAAATTTGGCTGTGACTTAAGCAGGCTAGTAGGGATGGGTGAACAGAATGCAGTTTAGATGTTCGGATGTTTGGTCATTCAGTTCGAAACCTGAGTTCGGGTTCGATGGTTCGGTTCAGCCAAGTTCAGTTTGGCCAAACTTGGCCGAACATTCAAAAAGAGCGCTATCGAAACCGAAACCTAATTTTTGGCCCTGAAAAGACATTTTTCCCGCCTCCGAACTTATCCGAACACAACTGAACTGTTCGGTCGTTCGAGAGTTCGGTTCGGACATTCGAACTCCGAACATCCGAACCGCGTTCGCCCATCCCTACAGGCTAGAATTTTAAATGTGAGGGGGCAGTTGGAGTGACAGCAGGTCCAGGGAAACTGGAAGAGGATCAGGAAGCGGCAGAGAAGGCTGCCAGTAGCAGCAGCAGGTGTGTCCTTGGAAGAGAGACTGGAAAAGGACCGTTTGCCAATTTCAGCCAAGAACTACTTGATCATCAGAGTGAGGCTGCTGCTGCTGCTTATCAGAGGATACATCTCCAGTACCATTGCCTAAGAAGGAGCTTGGCTGGCATAGTGACCAGTAAAAACAAAAGCCAGCTAGTGGGAGTTCAGTGGGCACAGCAGCAAGCAGACTTACAGCAAAGAGAATTAGAACAGAGTGATGGGGTCTCACTGCAGCTTCAATAGGACACTGAATGATTCAGCTCCATCCCAGATAGAGTCTATATTTTTAATGTCTGGTACCACTTAGTTGTAGAAGCTTCTAGGTTTGTTTGCAATCCTCTATTGTTTATATTGTTTAGCATACCAATCCTTCATTACTTCTAAATTTAGGTCTTCAGAATAACATGAATCTGGAATTTAATACATTACATTATACTATATAATATAATTACTCTATAATCCAAAATTGAATACAATGCAGTAGAATTTTTAGAAAACCATAAACATATTTTACAACATATCCAATCTTATCAAATACCCAAATTATCCTTTGTCAGTCTCAAAAAAGACTATAAAGTCCAAAAATTAAATACCCCAAATACATGTGGTTGTACAATAAACAAAATATATTATATGTTATTTTGTAATCCAAAATTTGATACAGTACAATATAATCTTTTGGAAAATCATAAACATATATTTTACAACATATCAAATCTAATCAAATCACATAATGCCCAAATTATCCATTGTCAGTCTCAAAAAAGACTATAAAGTGCCCCCCCAAAATGACAAAAAAATTAGATACCCCAAATACGAGTGACTGTATAAGAAATCAAACCCTAAAAGCAAAGTTAACAACTTTAGGACTTATAAGTCAAAACCAACACTTTGAATCAAGCCCAGTACACTATAGGCAGCCAGTGCAGAGAACGAAGCACTGGTGTAATGTGCTGTCGGGAACCCGTTCCTGTCAGGAAGCAGGCCGCCGCATTCTGCACCAGCTGCAGTCTCTGGGCTGTCACCAAAGGTAGCCCTACATAGAGCGCATTGCAATAGTCCAGTCTTGAGGTGATGGCATGGGTAATGGTGACCAGATGCTCTCCTGTTCAGGAGAGTGTGTGTGTATGTGTGTGTGCCAGTGTGCAGGTGCTCTCCTGTTCAGGGACATTATCATACCTGTCCGCTGTCTTTTGGCTCTCCCTCCCCAGCTGCTGGGGGCTGGGTCCACCTCCCTTGCCTGGCCAGGGTTCTCTGCAGTTACCTGGCTGTTTGCTCCTTTGGTCTTGTTTTTTGCTTTTTTCCTGACCATGGTGTGAACCAGCACACACAGCTCTTCATGTGCGTGCCCTTTAAGGGCCCCTAGCAGGGTGTTTTGCATTTCGGAGGACCTGTTCCCTGGGTGGGTGTGTTTCCCTGTTCACATGGTCTGGTTGCTGTTGAACAGGGCTGGCCTTACCGTGGTGCAGTTCAGGGCAGCCGCTCTGGGCCCCGCTCCAGGGGGGGCCCCGCACTCGGGGCCGGCCAGCTCCTGGCCACTATTCCCGGCTACTGTCTATCACAGTCTTGGCCAGGGACTGAGGGAGAGGCAGAGGCTCTGCCTCTCCCTCACTCCCTGGCCCGTAGCAACTTCCGGTGGCAGCAGGTGCGGTGGCAGATTAAATGTGCTGCTGCAGCACGCGGCGCAACCCAGGAACCAGTGAGCGAGCCCGGCACGAGACCCAGGCCAGCGGCAGCGGAGTCACGGTTGGCGTGGCGGTGGTGGTGGTAAGTGCCCTGAAAAATGGCTGGGCTTGGGGATGGGTGGTTAGGAGTGCCCCCTCTGCCCATCCCCAAGCCCAGGCTCAGGTAACGCCCCCAGACCGAGCCAGGGAGCGGCCCTAGGCACGCTGAACGCCGGCGACTTTGCTGCCGGCAGGAGAATGGAGCCCCACATTTCTTTCCCACCTTGGACCCTGCAATTCCGAAGGCCAACCCTGGTGTCAAACACCCACCTCCACCCATTTCCACCCATCTCCACACACAGAGCACCCCAGCTTCTTCCTGGGTGCTCCGTGGGTGGAGATGGGTGGGCTGTGGGAAGGTGCACACGCACTCATCCTCGTTCACATGGGCGGCTGCCCACATGTTCAATGGGTGGAGGCGTCTTGTGTGAAAGGGGCCTTAATAGTTCTTCTTGGCTGGAAGGAGAGCCAACATTATGTGATGTATCTGAAAGATTGTGGAATAATGTGAGATGTATGGGACAAATTAATGTCAAACTCTTGAGAAATTAAGCCAGTGAAAATACAATAAAATTTTCCTTGGAAATTGCACTTGGACTATTTTAAAACTTTCATTTGGGTTACTATCTTTCACAGTTTAGAAAGTAAGTAAATTTATTAAAGTGTGACCAAAGGTCATTGCTTTTAATCATACATAATTATACAAACGAACAGTCAACCAAACAAAACAATTTGGCCAATACAAAATAGAACAAAAAACAAACAAACAAAAAAAGAAAACAAAACGACCATATACAATAAGTACAAACTTTAAAACTAAAGAATGACCACTAGTGACAAAAAGAAAACCCTTTTGGGATGGGCTTGCAAATATCATAAACCTATTTGTTCACGGGTAAGGATAATTAAACACAACGGAATGACAAAAACGATTTATAACAGGACAAGGGAAATTTTGAAAACTGAACAGTCCGTTCTAAATCCGTGTCTCCCAGGGCCAATTCCAATTTAGAAATTATCAACTATACCAAAAAAAATTATCCAAAAGGAACCCAAAATAAAAATCCAAAAATATGTTGGGGATAGAACGAAAAATAAAAAGTAATAACAGGCGTCACACTGGGATCTAACGACCCCCATGAGATCACTCCAGGTCTCACTTAGGATTTTGACATCTTGTGAGGTTGGCCATAGCACAAAACATATTATAACAAATATAAAATCAAGGCAATTACTATAACAAAGGCCCTGTTGCAATTTAGTAGCTGCCTTTACACATCTATACCATCAGGTTAAACAAATATTACAAATGTATCAACCCCCCCATAATTCCAGATAAATTCAAACCAGAGAGGCATAGCAAATTATTGCCGTGGATGTCACACGACATACATTAACTTGAATTACTTTTAAATGCCAGAAAATGTTCCTTAGCATGTATCATGTGTATCATAAAAGTAGCCATATTCTTAATTATAGTTTTATCAGAACTGTCCAACAAGAAAGCAAGAACTACTGAATCCGCCCGCCCCGGCAGCTTGTTTAGATATTCTTCCAAGTATATTTGCCTCCAGCCATCATAAAGATGGCAATGGCGCACCATATGCCCTACCGTTTCCACTGCCTGCCTATCGAATGGACAAAGCCTTGAGACGAAGGGGATGCCCGCCAGCCACCCCTCCATAACCTGGGAAGGCAGTGCATTGCAGCGGGCAGACAAGATTAATTGTTTTCCTCTGGCTGAAATTTGTGCCTGAAGGTAGTTGGCCATCTGCCCTAAATCAGGAATGAAAACGGGNTGCCCGCCAGCCACCCCTCCATAACCTGGGAAGGCAGTGCATTGCAGCGGGCAGACAAGATTAATTGTTTTCCTCTGGCTGAAATTTGTACCTGAAGGTAGTTGGCCATCTGCCCTAAATCAGGAATGAAAACGGGATACAATGACATGTGGGGGGAAGCAGCAATCGTGGCCATTTCCGTTTGCCTATAGATGTCCTTTGACTGGGTTTTAACCTCCCTTACAAGGGCTGCCGATGACTTATGGGCCAGGTATTCTAATGATAGCCCCATTTGTGGCAAGAGGTCCTGTAAGCTAATCTGCCAAGGGTTACAAAATCCATCTTGCCCTATGGCACGCAAGAGCTCCGGGGAGTGGGTATCCATTGTTCTACACCATAACCCGAAAGCACGTTCCAAGGCTATTTGACGCCAACTAAGCTGACCACATTCAGCTCTAAGCGCTGCGTAGGGTGTTCCTCTAGGAGCGTGCAGGAGGGCCCGTAAGAACCCTGCCTGTGTCAAGTTAAGTTTATAGGCACAAAGAGGGGCACAAAGATCGGCCCCATAGAGGACCTGGGCCTGTACTTTGGCATTGAATGTCTGGATGGCGGGTAATATAGCTGACCTACCTGCCTGAGTGGAAAAACCCAGAAGTGCTCGGGAGGGGCCCTTAGAGTTCAAGATAGCCCGATGGACATGAGAATTCCACAATGTGGACTGGTGGAACAATATGCCCAAATAGCGATAACTAGGACCTGCTGGAACTTTTGTCATCATACAATGTGATAATTATGATTTTTTTTAAAAAAAGAAATCTGAAGCAGCTCTTTTACAGACAGCCAGGAGAACTCACTTTTAAGTGCTGTCCATGCTTGCAAGAATTTTACTCCATTGTTTTTTGGAAAGACCACACCATAAAAAAAACAATTAAAAGGAAATCAGCACAGGGTCATTTACAGGAATGAAGACCAAAAGCCTTGTGTGAATGAGCACTTATATGTGCAAATCAGCACTTGTATGTGGTTCAGTAGATACATATTAATCTACAGCTTGGTTGAGGAAGGAGGAATTCTTTGCTGAGAAAGAAGGGTTTTATTTATGTTTATTTTTTGGATTTGGATATTGTCCTTCCCCAAAGGCTCAACATAACATTTCTATAGATTATAGGGCCACAGTCATGGCCCTATAGCTAAGGCGGTAGCAAACTCTCATTGAACAGTGCCTATGCTGTTCAATGGGAGTCAATAGAGCAAAAATGTCCAACTGGCGACCATTCTAGCTTTCCTCCAGCAACACATGTATTCTGTGATTACAAACAATGAAGGGACGTCCAGGGGCAGGGTGGGGTGGGCCCAGAGGAAGGGGGGGTCGGTCCCCATTCCTCACCTGCCTCTGCCTGCTAGTAGTGCTGCAGCAGCAGAGACACCAATTTGAACTTGGAGATAAAGCTGTTTGTTTACAAACAACTCCTCCCCGTGTGAGTAATCAGAAGGTTGTTGCCTTGTAAAGAAGGTTCTTCGAGATGGCTGCTACCATTCTCACAATATTCAAATAATAGACCACGTGATGATCTCGAGCTCCTCTAGTATAAAAAGCACTCTCCTCCTCAGAATGACAGTTCCTTCCAACCCTTTCTAGGAATATAAGAAAATGCAGGGCTGGAAGGGTGGGTGTTGTGAGAATGTTCAAAGCCATCTCAAAGAACCTTGTTTACAAGACAGTAACCTTTTGTTCTTCTTTGAGTGACTCCTCACAGGCTGCTTTTATATGACTCCACTGTGTGGTGGGTTCGTGTGCGTGCTGGTGCATGGGTGGGGAATGCACACAGCTGCACACGCATCCCCACTCATCTGTACCCACAGAGCAACCACCATTTCCCCCAGTTCTGTGTGTGGGGACAAGATGGGGGGTGAGTGGGGATGCGTATTAGGCAGGCGCATGCATGCACCTCCACTCACCACAGGCATGCGTGCCACATTGTTCACACAGGGCTCCCTCACTCATGAACACACAGAAATCTGTGTGTTCATGGGTGGGAGAAGCCTGTGTAAAAAGGGCCACATTCTCACAACTGTCTTACTTATACTATCTTAGGTAGGAATTTAGGATGTAAAGCAATATCTATTCTGGCTTGGAAAATCCGCAAATATGGTTTTGAGGTTATTATGGCTGCTATTTCACTAACTATTCTTAATGAAGTTATTACTAACAGGAATACTGTCTTGAAACCTCCACCCCATAACCAGTTCATTTGTGTCCCCTATATAATTAATTCATGCTGCTCCGGGGGCACAAAGGAAATGGTTATGGGTGCGGGGGCAGTGTGAATTGATTATAAGGGGGGCAGGGACACAAATGAACTGGTTATGGGGTTGGGGCAGCATGAATTGGTTATGGGGGCACAACTGAACTGGTTATATATATGTCTCTTTTCATGGCATAATGCGCTTAATAGGCTGGCTGCATTTTGCATGTCTTGTGTTTTGATAGCAGTGCCCCCAGGCACGCTGAGCCGGGCAGCACCCCTAGGCCCGCTGGTGGGACACAAAGAGAGGGGGGTCCATCTTGATTTCTTGGCCAGGGGCCCATTGCACCCTAGCTATGTCCCTGGTCTAGTGTGCATGATTGATCAATTTGAATGAGTGTGTGAGGTGAGAGGATTGTGCATGTAGTGTGTATGGATGAGTGTGTGTGTGATCAACTTGAATGAATGTGTGAGATGACAGTATGTGTGTATTGTGTCTGAATGATTGTGTGTGTGATCAGTTAGAATGAGTGTGTGTGTGAGAGGTGATAGCACATGTGTGAATGAGTGTGTGACCTCTTTTATATGAGATGCACCCACGTAGTGGCATGGGTGGGTGCTTCTCGTATGAAAGCAGTCGCTTGTGCGCTCCTGTGTAACACGCACCTCCATCCATCACCCCTGTACAGAGAGACCTGCAAAAAAACAGATTGCTCCATGTGGGGAATGTGTGGGGATGAGTGAGTGCCTATGTGCACCTGCAGTGTTCTTGTGTCTGAGGCCAGCTTATGCATTAACAAAACTATTAAGTTTCAAAAGAAGGGCAAAAACCTAGAGAAAAACTAGAGAAAATTAAAAAGTCATGGGGCAAGAGGTAGTGTCTTACAATAGATCAGAAACTGGTTAAAAGATAGAAAGCAAAGGCTAGGACAAAATGGTCAGTTTTCACAATGGAGAGATGTAAAAAGTGGTGTGCCTCAGGGATCCGTATTGGGACCGGTGCTGTTTAATGTATTCATTAATGATTTGGAATAGAGTGTTAAGAGTGAGGTGATCAAATCTGCAGACAACACCAAGTTATTTAAGGTAGTTAAAATACGAGCAGACTGTGAGGAACTGCAACAGGATCTTACAACACTGGGTACCTGGACATCTAAATGGCAAATGAAATTTAATGTGGACAAGTGCAAAGTGATGCACGTAGACAAAAATAATCCAAACTATGCGTACACAATGCTGGGTACTAAGCTAGGAGTTACCACTCAGGAAAAGGATCTGGGGGTGGTTGTGGACAATACAATGAAATCCACAGCGCAGTGCACAGCAGCAGTCAAAA
>QEPC01015241.1:755926-816237 GCA_003113815.1 Sphenodon punctatus
ATTGGCTGATCTGTGGGAGATATATTATTTTCTATTGGGGCAGTCAATCTACCAAAACTTTGGGATTCCAAGCTGTCCACATTGGAGTTCCCTCTATCTTAAATGTCAGTGACCTCGTACACATAATGTCAAGCATGATGTAATCTTCATACTTTCATCAAAAAGTACAAATGGACTCCTTGTCATTCGTGGTGTCTTCCTGTATGGTTCCAGTTCCACACCTGTAGCAGTGAGCACTCTTTCTTATTCCTAATGAGAGGTTTGGTGAAGTCTCAACAGTTTCCTTTTCCAAGATCTCCCCTGCAACATTCTGAAAGCAGATATCAACTATGTCATGGAGAGTCTCTTTTCCATCAGTAGCTTCAACGTATGCATCATAATTATCTCAGGCGACTCCTGTTACTAACTCCTGGTGGTGATTTCATTCCTTCTGGAGTGGCCCAGTGCTGTCTCTTATACACATCTAGATGTGTATAAGAGACAGAGTTTTGACTGTAGCTACAGAGTCATCTAAGATCGAAATACGATTGGCTCACCGGTGAGCCAATCAGGGGCTCACTACCAGTGAGCCAATCAGGGGCTTGCTTTATTGCTTACTGCCGGTGAGTCAAAGCAAGCCCCTGATTCACCGGCAGTGAAAGGGAAATCCGCGGGGATTTCCCTGGTTTCTGTGCTAATTCTGCGCAAAAACCGCGAATCGCGGCAGCGCGTTTTTCTCGGGGCCCTGGTGATAAGGTCCGGGCCCGGAGCCCTATCAGATTTTAATGAAAGAATAAACTCAACAATCAGATCCTTGGAGAGGGTCACCCCCTCCATCCCAGGGACTGAAAGTATTTTATCCCTACTGCCCGTTCCCTGGCCAGAAGCCTCTGGTTCCTGGGGATCGGTGTATAGCCAGCCAAAAAAGGATTCCCAAGTAGTACTAGATACTTCAGAGCTGCTGACATTAGTCTGGGGTTTGATAACCCCATTGAGAATTCGTCAAAAATAATGGCTGTTCCCCATCCTTTGTGCTACAGCAAGGCGTGCCCAGATTCCGTTATGGTATCTGGACCTCTGATTTCTAATTAATGCCCCATAGGAGGCTCTGTCCTTCAGATACCTCTCCCAGCTAGCAGGATCAGAATCCCTGACCCACCTCCTTTTGGAGGCAGTGAGCTGAGTCTTTAAAAGTTTGCAATCTTGATCAAACCAAGGATGTTTTAGCTGGACAGGGCCTCCGGGAGTCCTAGCCAGAAATGCTTCCTGGAAGCTGCCGATGATCTCCTCCTATCCTCTGAGGATATCCAGTTATCCTGAGAGGACAGTATGCAGGAGCTCAGTCTATTGAGCTCCTCTGTAGCACAAAGATCACAGACTCGAACAATCATTAGGGCTTGGGAGATCTTCTTGATCCTCCTGCCCAAATATTTGGAAAGACCTTCCTCTGGAACTTGGCCAAATTTGGGGCCTGCAAATCCTACATTAAGGACTAGATGATCGCTCTCTGACTTGGAATCAACAAAAAAAATTGAAATCTGCCCATGGCCTCCCGGTCAAGGACAAAATTAGGTCAATAGCACTCCTCCCCTGTGATCCTACAAAGGTACTACCCGTCTCTGGGTCCTGAAGGACCTCTTCACCTACCATTACAAGGTTGGAGTTAGAGATGAGAGATTGCAAAAGAAGTTCCCTACGACTCCTCACCTCAAAAGGGGTTGAGGCTTCCTTAGGCTCCTCTTCCTGTAATATCCCAACTTGCTCTGCCCCCAAGGGGACGTTTAAGTCCCCCATCAATACAATTGTTGCCCGAGGGTACTGATCCTGCACCTCGAGGACAGTTTCCTCAAGGGTCACCCAAATATCCGCCTGATAATAATTAGAGTTCATGGTAGATATATGTTGAATAATACAATCCACTCTGCCTGACTTGGCCCTAATTTAAGCAGGCCCCGTTGAAATTCGGGCCTTTGAGATGGCAAGATAGAGAAGCCCTCCTCTACCGATCTGGCTATAAGAATTGCCAGACCTCCTGAGAGACGCCCCCTAGAGCCCCTCTTTTGGCCGCTGTGTAACACCTTAGCAAATCCCTCCAAATGCCAAGGGATGTCTTGCAGGAGCCAAGTCTCCTGGAGACATACCAAATCGAAACCTGACCAAAAAAAACCCCAATCCGGATCATGTAGTTTTGATTTTAGACCCATGATATTCCAAGAGGCCAAGCGAAGAACACCCTGAGAAGGGCCATGAATTCTGCCTCTGTCCATAAAACTAGACCCTTTAAAGCCACCAACGGCATGCGAACTATCCCAAGGCTAGTCCTCAAGAGCTGGTCATGAAGGGCTGGGATTAGATGTAATAAGAGATATTTTGGGATCGGCCACAGCAACATTGCTGAGCCAGCAAAAAACCCACCCCCGTTCAAAGGTCCCAAAACCTGGGGGCCCCTAGGTGGAGTCCCCTGCTCTGAGGGGTCCAAATACCATACCACCATAAGAAGGTCTGAGTTGATGTGGCGCTTAGGTGGGATTTCAACTGGGCCCAAAGAGGGTGCCCTATAATTCAATGTGGTTCCTTGGATAAACTCCTTTATGGATTCCAATTTTAACAACAATTTGTCCTGATCCAAAACTGAGAGGCCGGAGATCAGTTTCTTTATTTCGCTAGGGTCACCCAAATCTGATTCCTTCTCCAGAAAGAGAGCGATTTGCTGTAAGATTGGCGCATTTTGCTGGGATTGCTCCCTTGGGGCACTGAGTGTGTTCCCTCCCACCTCCCTTTTGTCTTCCACGGTTCTCTGGTCGGGATTGACCGTTAATATTCCTAATACCTCTGGCGGGATTGGTTGCTTTGCCCCATCTGGGGGTTGGATAATTCCTGCCTCGAAATCCATCAGCTTTTTTGCCCCTATCTCTTGGGAATGGCAGGCTTTTAGCCTATCATCTCTGGGCCTTATTATTCCTCCTCATTGCCTCTCATCCCCTTTCTCTCCCGAATTTCCACCCTGCCAGGTATTCTTAGTCTGTCCCAAACCTACCCACCCATGACTGGTCGAAGGGAGGGGACAATGCCCCACCCCCTGGTTTTCATATACCCTTCCCATATTTGGTGGATACCCCCATACTCTATCAATAGAGATCCCTCTAGTCAGCAACATTTTCCTGACTTTAAACAGACAGTAGACCCAGTATTGATGTACAAAGCCCACCCACAGCCTAGCCACCCGATCCTGACAGGGAAGGTGAGTGATTGTAGCTATATCGTCCGTTACAATAGGTTTGCCCAAGAGTTGGGTGAGATTAAATGATATATCGTCTTGCTGTCTCCAGTTATAAACTGACCCATCATGATCGGGCCCTATATATAAGAAAATCTCCTTATCGAGAATCCTCTGTAGTTGCCTAGGCCGGGGACAGAAAAAAGTTCGCCGGTTGTTGTCAATATTCTGAGGTGCGGAGATCTGCTGAACATAATCGTTGTTCTCTGTGCTAAGTCTTAAATCATCAAGTTTTGCCAATATCTCCCACGATTGAGTTTTGACTGTAGCTACAGAGTCATCTAAGATCGAAATACTAGTAAAAAGAGACTCTACTGTGCGGGCAATTAAATTAGTCTGGTGCTCGAGGCACTCCTCCATACTGCAGGCCTGACTCCTGTGTGGGGCATCCCCCCTTCGCAGGTGGCAGTTTTCTCGCCTCATCTGTGGCAGGTTACTTCAGCTGGGCAAGCCGACCGATTCTGCATGGATAAGGGAGAAGTACCTGTGTCGAGAGAAGATCTCCTACACCTAGTTTTAACTGGGAGAGCTTCCTCCGAGGAGGGGGAAGGTGTCTGACGCCCTCTCTTTCTCTCCATGCCTGCAAAGGTACACTCTCCCGTAGGTAAACTCAGATAGCCTCCCGGCTCCGGCTTGCCGGCGCCTAAGGCGTTGCTCTTATTGTCTGGGGAGATCCGGTACTTCCGGGTTGGGCTGACGCTGCCCCCGCCGCCGCGTCACTCGCTCTGCTCCGGGACTCTGCACTGCAGCTCCTGGCTGTCTCACAGCTCTCTGCCTCCACTCATGGCCTGAATTCAGTGACCCAGTCTGGAAGCAACAGTAAGTTCCACGCTCCACACACCCTTCTCATCGATACTCAAACTTTTTCAGGGTGCATCTCAGGAAGGAATGAGGCCAGCCCACCAAGTGAGGGAAGAGAACAGTTGCTTCACCCATCTAAGTTGTGGCAAATTTAAAAAAACAAAAACAAAAACTCAGCAGGAAAGGTGGCTGGGCAGCTGCTGCTCTGCCTGTGTCCCCCTGGAAGCTGTGCCTCCTCACGCCCTGCCTCATGTCATGCTGGACACACACACACACACACACACTCCGCTCCACATGCCAGAGACCTGGGAATAAGTATGGCTATGCGATAGCCATACTTCCGGGTCTCTGCCATGTGGAGGGCTCCTGCGCGGCTCGCTGCGTGGGGGGCAGCCTGGGCCCTGGCCAGGGCTGCAAGTACCGGCCCAGCCCCACTGCACTGCCTCCTCTCTGGCCTGAGAGGAGGAGGCGCTGTGGGGCCTGGCCCGGTACTTGCAGCCCCCCCAGGCTGCCTGGCTGTGTCTGCTCACAGTGCCGGCTGGAGCCGCTCAGGCGGCTCGAGAGAGGAGCGGCCGGTCAGTCAGCGGAGCTGAGGAGAAGGCAGGCGCAGCAGCAGCCCAGCAGGTAAGGCTGCCCCCAGTGCTCGGCCGGCACCCGTAGCCACCAGCCCCTCTCTGGCCTGCGTGCATGTCCCCATCCCGTTTCCCCCACCTCCTCTGTCCCCATCCCGTTTCCCCCACCCCCCCGTCCCTGTGGGGGATGATCCATGATTAAGTGTGAGTAGTTCTTAGTAGCTATTAAAAGGTATGTGTGCAGATGAGGAACACTTATTTATGCACAAATATGCAAATGTACATATTTGCATAAATAGGTGGTGGCTAACTATGCAAATTTGCAGTTTAATTTACTCTTGGCGACCAAGAACATTTTTTGGCTACTAGACTTGGATCTGAAATTTCATGCCCTGCATTGAAGTCTCATAATCTGCATACATTACAGCTTCAAGAGTTGAGGGCACTGGATCCCCATTAAATCACTTGGACATCAACTCCTGGTTTTCAATACTTCATCCGTAGTCTTGTGGTTTGACAACAGAGGCTCACTTTGTGTTGCTTGGTTCCAGATTCCACAAACAAAATTTGTCTGCAATATTTTCTGCTGGATGACAGAATTACATTGTGGCATAGTACTTCCATCTGTTCTTTTGATCTTGTTAAAGGGTGATCCATCTTTTGGTCTGTACACATCGATGAACTTCTGCAACCTTGCTCCGTTCAGTTTTCAAGTTTTTAAACCTGTATATTTGGCAGACATCTTGGTACTCTGTACTGTCTCCTCATTCACCAGCTCTGAATAATCTAAGAATAAAAATGTAGCTTGTGCCTCCTCCGTCTTTCCAGAATCTTGAAAGGATGAACCTTCCCCTTTCTTGAAAAGGCTGCTGTGTAGTTCCATCCAGTGAAGCAATGAAATAATGTAAGCGTTTGCACAGTGATTATCCCAATGTGCCAGTTAGTTTTTTCACATCAGTGTACCTCAGATTATTCTTTGACTGCAGGCCAAGTTCCATCCAAACTTATACTTCATCTTGTAAGTGTGAAACATTTCCCAGAAGAACGACCAACACATTTGTGTCATTGGTGCATATGACGATGCTACTTGGTGAGGTACATGATGTTGCAAGGTGGTAAAACAGTTGGGAATCTGCCTTTTCATAAGTGTATTTCAAGAAGCTATCTTGACTGCGTTGCATGCTACCATCCACAGTATGGAAAACTTAGAATGTGGGCATATTCATCAGACATCCATGCTTTCACTAGAAATTCCACCAGAGCCTCTTTAAAGTTGTCATTCCTCAGCGCTGCAATGCAGTTAGAAGGTTGTCCCATTTCTGCTCCTGGGAAATTGCATATTTCTGATCATGATAGATAAGGCTGGCTCTTCTGTCTAGTTCAGAGTCTTTCATTGATGGAGTAACTGTCCTGTTGACTTGCTAAGTTTTACAAGAACGTGTCTTTCAATGCCTCCAAATGTTGTTGGAAGCTCACGTAGGGTACGAAGAAGGAACGTTCCATCAGCTAACAGTCTGTTGTAGGTAGTTCCTGACTGTCAATTCTGCTTTCAAGTGTCCTCAGGAGAGCTGACTTTGGCTGCATCCATGTGACAAAAAGCAAGTGGTACTAGGGTTAGGGGATTAAATAACAATATCTGCATATCAATTCCTCTCCCCCTCCCCCCAATGTTAGGTACAGGAATTGTCCCATCAAATCTCTTTCCATCTTGGCTTCAGCAACATTTCTGCCTTCTTGTTTTCTTCTGAATGTTGCTTCTTCATATGAAAAGGTACTTTGCACCTTTTAATTGGTTGGTCAAAGCGCACTCGATTCTCACAGCAGCCTTCAATGAAGTTGTCACGAACTTCATTTCCTTTGTGGAAAACGTTCAACAGGAATCAGCTGTAGTAGCTGATGTGGCTTTCCCAGAGCTAACGTTGAACAACACTGAGGATTCAATGTTTGTATCAGATGAATTTAAACTGTGTTCAGTCTTTTCAATGATGTTGTTCAACTGCACATGATGTTTTCTCATCAGTAATATCAGCAGTAAGCTCAGCAGTAATATCTTCCTGTTTGTGGAACCCATGTTTTTCATACACATTGTGCTCAAAATGCTTTTTCTCATTAAATGGCTTTATGACCCTCTTTGCTTAGCAGATATTAATGCTGGAATTCCTGTTAAATGATTTGCAGCATTAGCATTGACTGTCCCAATGTCATGTCAATGGCAGATCTTGAGAAATTCTTTCCTGTTTGATGTATGGACAGAGTCCCTTGTTTGAAGTCATTTGTAATGACAGGTCTCCTCCATTTTCAGCATGCTGTTCTGTAGCCAGACAAGACATCTCGCATAGTTTGGCTGATTAAGGACAAAAAACAAGCTGGACATTTGACATAGACAATATGCAAACAAGCTGTGGTAGCCAGTGTGTATGCTGTGGGAAAACTTGTGAAACAAGTGTATGAGTTGATCTAGGCAAACCAGTATTGTACCTTTTCCCCGTGCTCTCCTGACTATTTTCCTTGAGAATTCTGCATAAGTACCTATGAAATTTCCCAGTTCAGTCAAATCTTCCTTTCTGAAGGTTGAAGGTGTGTCACATAAGCATTAAAGCTTCTCGACTGTTTCATCAGGGATGTTGCAACTGGAACAGAATTCACTGAAGTGTAGGATTTCAATAGCTGCTACTAGGAGAGGGTGTAACCTCCTGATTCCTCTACAAACTTTCCCACTTCCTTGAAATATGCCAGGCAGGTGTGATATCCACCAAGCATTATGAACAACTTGTCAAACTTAGGACTCTTTTCTGCTTGTATAATAAGTGCAAGTTTTGCAAAGGCTAAATCATACGTCACAATGATGTGCTTCTGCTGGCATGCTTCAGCTGTTTTCAGGGATCTTTCCATAGTTTCTGCCACAACCTGTAGTGATGATGGAGATTGGCTGATCTGTGGGAGATATATTATTTTCTATTGGGGCAGTCAATCTACCAAAACTTTGGGATTCCAAGCTGTCCACATTGGAGTTCCCTCTATCTTAAATGTCAGTGACCTCGTACACATAATGTCAAGCATGATGTAATCTTCATACTTTCATCAAAAAGTACAAATGGACTCCTTGTCATTCGTGGTGTCTTCCTGTATGGTTCCAGTTCCACACCTGTAGCAGTGAGCACTCTTTCTTATTCCTAATGAGAGGTTTGGTGAAGTCTCAACAGTTTCCTTTTCCAAGATCTCCCCTGCAACATTCTGAAAGCAGATATCAACTATGTCATGGAGAGTCTCTTTTCCATCAGTAGCTTCAACGTATGCATCATAATTATCTCAGGCGACTCCTGTTACTAACTCCTGGTGGTGATTTCATTCCTTCTGGAGTGGCCCAGTGCTCATCAAGTGATACGAATGTCAGTTCAGTCTCTACTTCCTCAACACAGTTGTAGCTGACACAGTGCCCAAGATGATTAAGACTATCAAAGACCTTTCTGCTGCTGGTGATATTTTTCATTGTAATACCAAGTTGGAGATGTTTGGCTGGCTTTTCATGTCCATTTGTTACAGCATACTCAGCATCTTGAGAAAAGGACACCCTCCTAACATTTCTTTCGGTGTGTCCTCATCTTGGATCTGGGCCACATATGAAGTGTGTGAAGAACTCAAGCAAAAGTTCAGGAACTTTTGCTTCTCCTTTTATGACATTTTTTACTGTTAGGTTTAAAGGTAAAAGTGACTTTGAAGCTTTCAGAATTTCATGATAAAAGAACAAATGTGGCATTACAAACTGTTATTGCTGCACTCTTCTTTTTCATTGAATGCTTCCCGGACAGCTGCTTCCACTTTCGTGCTGCTCTTGAAGATAATGGAACCAATCCCATGCCCCACATGTGCGTGCAACCATGCGGTTCATGCATATATTGCGGGTCCTGTCCTGGGGTGTGCACACAACTTGAATGTGTGTATATATGCACGCGCTGGCCTGAGGGGCATGGGATCGGCCCCAATGTTTCCTCTTCCTTGGTTACCTACATCCTCCTTCAGCTGATGTCCAAAATGTTGCAATAGCTTAGTCTCAAAATGAACAGTACACGCACTTGATATGTCTTCAAAACTATATTTGTAGATCTTGGACAACAAAGCTGTATATTGCTTGTGTATGTCCTTAATCAGATGCACTTCTTCATTCTTAATTATGGACTGCTCAACAAAAGCCACATATGGCTTCAAATGCTGCTTTATGTGCCTCTCATGATATGATGAAGAATGCTCCATACCTTTTGGAGGCTTCAGCTTTTTTCCTGGTATGCAGTGACACACACATGATAGCACACCTCTTTGGCAATGAAATCTACATTTATACATGTAGCCCCTTCCCCTTTCGGGGTCCTGGGCTCCAGTGACTCTTCCTTTCCTTGCGCTTCGGTGCCTCCACCTGGAGGGAGAGTCATGGCCCACTTCTAGGGCATTTTATGGATTCCGACCCAGAGATTACACTAACTGGGAGATAGGGACCTTAGATGCTAATTACATTACATCAGCGTAAGTTAACAGACAACAAACACCATAATAAACTTTGATTGCCTTCAAACCCTTCCCCCCTGAGTTTCCCTTTCCCAAGAAATTTCCCCCACAAATCCTTCTATGGACAGCTGACTTGCATTGACCTATGATGGGGTACCCGTGTTCAGTAGGTTCCTTCTTTGGGGGTGGAGAGGCTGGGAGCTCCACCAGGCCTTCCACAAGGTGTAGGCCCTCCTCTGTCCAAATAAGGCCCTATTCAAGGGCTCACACCTACAGTCTTGCAGGAGCTATTTTGAGTACTTCTGCTGCTCTCTTGTGTAGTTCTGGACCCCTCAGCTGCTCTCCTGTGCTGCTTTGGATCCTTCTGAGGCTCTCCTGATGCCTACTCCGCTTCTTCTCTGGCAGCCATCTTCTCTTCCCAGCTCTTTCTTTCCTGAATGGAAGAACTGCCCCACAGGTCCCCTAGCTGGGCCTTCCTGTTGTAGCAAGCCTGGCCAATTTATCTGTTTCAGCTCCCCGTGGGGGACTACGTATGTGTCAATGTGGTCATCCTTCAGCATATTTGCAATTCTTTTGATGTTCATTTCAAAGCTTTTCTTTGCACACATAAATAACTTCTGTTTTACTCCTTGATTCTGCTTGTATTCTTTTAGGCAGAATATGCATTTGTCTTCAAACACACCTGTTCCCAATGAGGTTTCAGTGTCAGAACTACTGAATTAGGTAGTCGCAGTGCAGTACGTTGAGCAGCAGCTGTTGATGTCAAGTTGATTGACGGTTTATAAACTGATGTTTCAACCATTGTGCTGTCTTTGGAACCGACCAGTGGTACTGTAGTGAACTTCTGGTAACAGACAATGTGATACCCTGTGTCTTCAGTTGTAGATCAGGAAGCTTGATTGCAGAATATTTTGACTTCGTTTTCTCCCTTCACAACAAAGACTTTTTGTACATGTTTTTAGAGTTTCTTTGGAGAATTAACATATCTTTCCTTTATCAGCATCATCTTCTATGTGTAGGACACACTTCCTTGTTGAATCCTTTATGATGTCCCATGGCCAGAGGTTCTTACAATTTGCTTACTTTTCTCCCATCACATCGCATTCCAGTGAGAATGAATCAGTAATTTTCTCAATATAATCCAGTGACTACATTTATATCATGTCTACAAATGGTATTTACTTGAGCGTTTGACATTTTTATATCCATGTTACACTCCAACTATTCCTACTTCCCTGCCTTATTCTATATCCCTGTCTAATTCTAAGTTAGCTCCAGAAGGAAGGAGCACTAATTGCCTTCAACCTTTTGGTATGCCTGACAAATAGAAACCTCCCCTCCCCCCAAATTGCTATAGCTGTGATATGAATACCAACTATGCATTACAGAATTCTGTGTAGTGGAAATTATGTAATTGACAGTATTAGATGGTCTGATGTCATGTTAGATCTGTATAAAATAATTGTAATAAGGAAGGTGATCTCTTTCAACTGGCACCAGTTTTCAGCCATATACCTTATGGTGTAATTATTGGTCCCCATACCCCAGGGTTAAATAGGGGTTTAGCCCCAGCATGGTCTGTCAGACTGGACAGTTTGGAATTACGTACATGATTTATTTGTTCGTTTTTGCAGTTTAATATCCCTCTCCCTCCTGCTAACAGCCGCTCAGGGTGACTCACAATATTAAAATAAAATACAGTATAAATACAATATAAAATCAGAACAATATAAAACAATCACAGCTGATGGAGCTGAAACACACACACACACACACACGCATGCACACCCCCTAACCCCCCCCCCCCAATCTCCTCCACCAAAAGCCTGGCAGAACAGCCATGTCTTACACGGTCATCGAAATGAGGGAAGGTCCAGGGCCAGACGGACCTCAACTGGGATGGAGTTCCACAGCCTTGGTGCAGCCACCGAGAACGCCCTCTCCATAGCTGCCACTCGAGAAACTGGGGAGACTTCGAGAAGGGCACTTGTAGTTGTCTGCAGAGGTCAATCCAGGGGGTGAGGCAGTCCCTCAGATAAGTATGGCCCAGGCTGTATAGGGCTTTATATGTGGTAACCAACACCTTGAATCGGCCCTGAAGACTATAGACAACCAGTGAAGTGAATGGAGCACCGATGTAATGTGCTCATGGCAACCCGTCCCTGTAAGGAGACAGGCTGCCATGTTCTGCACAACCTGCCTCTGAACTGTCACCAATGGTAGCCCCATGTATAGTGCTTTACAGTAGTCCAGTCTTGAGGTGATGAAGACATGGATGATAGTGGCAATGTTGGAGGTCGAAGCCATCACATTGGATGTAGTTGGCAAAATGCTCTCCTCGCCATAGCTCGCACCTGAACAATCAGGCGGAGCTGTGAATCAAGGAGCAACTCCAGACTATGAACCTGACGGACCAGTGGGGGGACAAACCCCATCAATGATGGGGGTCACCAACCCCTCAGTCCCTCCCACCAACATCACTTCTGTCTTGTTGGTATTCAGCTTCAGACATCTCACCCTCATCCAGTCCCTCACAGCTGCCAGACACCAAGTAAGCACTGAGACATCTGGGCCTGGGTCAGTTGAAAATGAGTGGCAGAGTTGGGTGTCATCTGCATATTGATGACACCGAACAGCAAACCCCCTCACAACCTCGCCCAAAGGCTGCATGTATACGTTGAACATGAGAGGGGATGGAATAGAACCTTGCATAACTTCACACATGAGGTCATGGAGAGACAAAGAACAGTCCCCCAGTATCACTCATTGAGTCGTCCTGGTCAGGAAGGAACGGAACCATTAAGAACAATTCTGCCCACCCCGGCTCGGTCCTGCAAGCGGGTCACCAACATTTCATGATCAACCGTGTCAAAAGCATCTGATAGACCTAACAGAATCAAAAGGGTCAGCAACACAAATTACTTGTTTCGTCAGTATACCTTATCAGGTAATTATTGGACCCCAGAAGGGGTATGCAGGGGCTGGCACGCCCTAAACACCCTTGCAGTCACTTGTAAGACTAGTAATTTTAGAGATGCCATGACTTTTGTAAGATGTTTAAATAACCAAACCTTCTGTACCTTTTTCTGGTACGCAGTGTGACACACATGATAGCACACCTCTTTGGCAATGAAATCTTTATATTTCAGTGAAATATTTATAATTATCTGCGATAGTTCTTGGACTATAAATGGGACTGTAATGCCGTAAACTGGCAAAAGGAAATGCCCAAGTATCACATTATTATTATTATTATTATTATTATTATTATTATTATTAAACATTTATAAAGCACCAGTAACAACCTGGCGCTGTACAGAACATACAATCAGCTGCGGTCCCTACCTGTGGCTTACAACCTCAGACCTTGCTATTCTTTTTTTCGCCCCAGTTTGTTACAAGTTAACCTTTCTAATTCTTCCCAATATTTTTTTTATGTCATGATACCACTAAATGCATGCAGAAATCATCCACTATGAAGGAGGGAGAAAGTTGTGTATGGGTGTTTATTAACAAGACGATAGACTGCTGGAGTCCATGTTTGGTCCATGCAGCCCCCACTCGCGTGTTGAGCATGTAGAACCTAATAAACAGGCAGCCCCTTGCATGTAGTCATGTGCATGCGGGAGTCCTCCACTCAGCCCCCACTAACAGGTTTAGATTGTGAATTGTAATAGGCAGGCACTGCACTCCCCCCCCNCCCCCCCCCCCGCCCCCCCCTTCATGACTCTCAGTCACAACAAACCATGGGAAGAAGCCGCCCACCAACTGGGATTTTTTTCTTTCGTTATATCACCCCAGGAGGCATTTCAGCCCTGCTGTCCCCGTGCTCATGTGCTGCATGCAGCCAATCCCCTCTAGGCAGTCGCCTAGTGCTTACATTTTTCCGAACATTTGATGCAGTTCTCTGTAGACTGCACCGGAGCGGCAGCCATGGAGGTATTTGCCGAGAACCTCTGTGTGATTGTTACTGCTGTCCAGGACTTCATGGCTGTTAACAAGCAGAACCTGCAAGCAGTCCATCGGTTCTGAGCAGCCTGCTGCTCTTGGATTATGGAGATTGCTAGGCACAGAAGGGCACTCACTCAGTCTGTGGCTGGGACACTTGGGTGCATCATAAGAAGGAGGCAGCTCCTGCTTTGGTGTTGTGCAGATGTCTTCCTCAGGCGATAGTGAACCATGCTGGGCAGGATCAAAGCCGTGAGAGAGCAGCTTCTGCGTGCTAAGAGTAACCTGTCCAGACACGCAGCTTCATTCAAAACCCTGCATATGACTCTACCCACGAGGCGGCTTGCCTGTGTCAAGGAAAAACCCACAGACTGGGGGAGAACATGCTCTCATTGTGGTGAGACAATAAGTGGGTTGCAAACTTCAGGATGCCCCATCAAGCTGTCCTGAAGATAGTAGAGATCCTCAGGGCTTGACTGAAGAAAGAGCATGGTGATGCAGTCGCCTATTCCTGTGGAGAAGCGCATGGCCATTGCCATCTGGAAGCTCACTCCGTACACCTGCTGCTTTTTCACCCAGCAATTCAGGGTTCGAACCTGCACACTAACCAAAATACTTATGGAGGTTTGCACAGCAATTGTGGACCGGGTGGTGAAGTTGGCTGATTCCTTGAAGGTGATGCAAGGTTTTTAGCAGGAGGATTTCCCCCATCTGCATAGGGGCGATTGTCCTGCCATGGTGCCCCCTCGCCCATGCCATTAGCCTCTGGTGCTGATGTGTCCCAGGGACTATCCTGCTGTTCCCCAGTGCTGTCCTGGCTACCTGTGAGAAATGAAGGTCTTCATTTCCTCCTTGCTCCAGGGAAGGCAGTGCTAGTGAGCGGGTTGGTAGGTGGAGAATGGAACACCGGAGCTACTGGTGCTGGTGACTGCCTGTGAACACAGTTAAAGGAAACACCTGTAGATAGCAGTAAATGGAAGCCTAAGGCAGGTGTGTAAATGCAGATCCCCCAGGTGCATTAACTTATCATAGCTGCCTGGCTGTCGGTGTGAGTCATGGCGCTGAGTAAAATCATCAGCTGTGGAAGGGGGCACGTGCTGCGAGCTGGAACAGGAAGTGGCTTCTGTTCGGAGAGCAGATGTGAGGCATTTGTGCACAGCCTATTAGATGGGAGGTGGATATGTGGGTGTGTATTAACATGCACTGGCCCACCCAGTGGGCACACAATGTCCCTGGACGATGCCATGAGTGGGGGGCGAGTGGAAGCTGTGTGGGTGGTGCAGGCCAACATCTGGCGAACACCTAATAGATGAGCAGGTGAACACCCACCTGGTGAGTGCTAATGTGGGCTATTGTATTGTTTTCACCTTATGAGTATATCTACAAATGCTATGTCTTGCAACAGGAATACTAGAATAACAACTTCCATTGGATGAGCTAATCTGGTGACAACTTGTAGGTGAGGCTTTGGCAGCTTCAAGCGTTTTTATTTTAGAGTTAATTAAAGCTGCTCCTTAGCAAGTTTAATTGGCATGATAAAAACCTAGAGAGCCTTCTCTCAATTAGCACAAACATTGATTTGATAGCAGCATTAAAAGAAACTAGGACAGACCAAATTAAGAACATAAGTAGTGCCATACTGAGTCAGACCAATGTACCATCAAGCCCAGCATCCTGTCCTCTGACAGCGACCAGTCTCGATCACATGGGAGAACAACCAACAGTCACACTGGGCAATCCATTCCCCATTCACTCCTGACAGTAAGAAGTAAGAAGTTCATCCCATAAGCTACTTGGTTAATAGCCATTGATGAACCTACTCTCCAAGAACTTATTGAGTCCTTTTTTAAACCCAGCCATACTACTGGCCCTGACACCGACCTCTGGCAACAAATTCCATAAGTTAATTATCCGTTGAGTGAAAAAGTACTTTCTTTTATTTGTTTAAATCTGCTGCCAGCTAGTTTCATGGAGTGCCCCCTAGTTGACAGAGGGTAAATAACCATTCCCTATCTACTCGTTCCACACCAGTCAAGATTTTATAAACCTTTATCATGTCCCCTCTCAGTCTTCTCTAAGCTGAAGAGACCCAGCTTGTCAAACCTCTCTTTGTACGGAAGCTATTCCATACCCTTTATCATTCTCATTGCCTTTTCTAGTTCAGCTATGTCTTTCTTGAGATGGGGCGACCAGAATTGCACACAATATTCCAGATGCGGTCGTACCGTTGATCTGTATAGAGGCATTATGACATCCTCAGTTTTATTTTCTATCCCTTTGCAAATAACTCCTAACGTTCTGTTTGTTTTTTTGACTGCTGCTGCACACTGCGCTGAGGATCTCAGTGTACTGTCCACAGTCACTCCCAGATCCTTTTCCTGAGTGGTAACTCCTAGCCTAGTACCCAGCATTGTGTACTCATCTGCCATTTAGATGTCCAGGCACCCAGTCTCATAAGATCCTGTTGCAGTTCTTCACAGTCTGCTTGTGTTTTAACTACCTTGAATAACTTGGTGTCATCTGCATATTTTATCACCTCACTCTTAATGCCCTTTTCCAGATCATTAATGAATACATTAAACAGCACCGGTCCCAATACAGATCCCTGGGGCACACCACTTTTTACATCTTTCCATTGTGAAAACTGACCATTTAGTCCTACTCTTTGCTTCCTATCCTTTAACCAGTTACCGATCCATAGTAAGACACTACCTTCTATCCCATGTCTTTTTAATTTTCTTAAGAGTCTTTTATGTGGGACCTTATCAAATGCTTTCTGGAAATCCAGGTACACTGTATCTACTGGGTCTCCCTTGTCCACATGCTTATTTACACCCTCAAATAATTCCAACAGATTAGTGAGGCATGACTTATCTTTGCTAAAGGTGAGCTAAAGGTGGTCTTGGGTGATGGGGTATTACTGCTGCTTTTATGTATTATGCGGCATAAAAGCTGAATAAAATAAAAATAAATAAATCCCAGTTGACTCTTCCCCATTAAGTCATGTTTATCAACATGCCTAGCGATTCTGTTCTTAATGATAGTTTCCACCATTTTGCCCGGCACAAATGTCAAGCTTACCGGTCTGTAGTTTCCAGGATCACCTCTGGATCCTTTTTTAAATATCGGGGTTGCATTTGCCGCCCTCCAGTCCTCTGGTACAGTGGCAGATTCTAGCAATAGGTTATTGTAGATTAGACATCGGTAGTTCCTATAACATTGCAGTCTTCTCATACCACACTTGTTTATTGTGGATTTGTAAACAAAAATTGCTCTTATAAAGTTCTTCTCTTTTTTCTGTTCTGCCCTACAGTTAAATCATTCATCCAAATTTGACAGTATTTCTGCTTATGACTGATTGTGAAGTCATAGAAACCCTTTTTTACAAGACCAGCCATATAGAGAAACTGAGCTGTGAAAGAGTGTGAACACAACAAATTACTCTCTCTTATAAAGAGGATAGAAGCAAACTGCAGCAAAACAGTATGTTTTATGAGGTTTTATATACATATCTTTTTCTCCAACTATATCTGCTCACTGTCTCTGGAATAAGATTGCTGGAGTAATTCCTGTCATAATCCCATTAAATGCCCTATGCGTTATTATATTATCCTTAATGCTACTTGCACCATAACGAGAATGCTGAGGGTATGTGAAGAAAATAAGAGCACTTGTGGAAGAATAAAATTCCAGACTCTCCACAAGAATAATCCATAGTTTCTGGCAGAAATGGCAGCCATTTTTATTTTTTAAAGTAGTACTCTTGTGTAACAAACAGTATTAAAAATGGAACAATTCTGTTACTTGTGCAGGCTGTAAGTGCAGACCTCATCCAATTATTCACCAGCATGCTCCAGCCCTGTTTTGAAGTATTGAGAAACGTACAGTCAAACTGTGAGACATGTCAGCCCTTCTGTTTGTCCGTTGTGTTGTACTCTTTTTTTCATATGACATCTTGTAATGTGTGGCAGCCCATCCTGACCGGGAATCCTTGCCAGGGCCACTCACATCTGTCTTTGCTGACTGATCTTGTTCCTGCCAGAGCGAAGCACGCTCCAGTGTCCATCACTCCATCATGCTTCCTCACTCTGATCAGTCTTAGGGAATCGGAATCTTTTGTTCTCCACCTTCTCTCATTCTCCACCATTCTCTGTTTCCAATGTTTTTGCACAGGCCTCTCCCTGTGGCTCTTAGGCCTCTGCCTGATAATACTTGTCCATAGTCTCATCCTCCTTCCAGAGTGATTATCCTTCTCAACACAATTGCCCTGGGGTCTTCCTACACAATCTGTTACCCATGTTGGTCTGGCTTCCTACACTGCTAGGGGAATTCCCTGACAAGATCCCCTCAGCCTGAGCCCTACTCTCTTCCATATGTGTCTTCCTTCCCTTGAGGGCCCTAGCTCCTCTTGGGCTTCTGCTTAGGATACATAGCCTCATCCTTGGCAACTCAAGAGTCCCGTTCCCAGATTCTCAGGCTTCTCTTTCCTAACATAAGACCATTGGACCCATGTAGCTATACCTAGCCTGTTATTGGGTTTTGGGGGGCCACCTAGGGTCCTTTGTCTTTGCCCTTGGACTCCCCCACCCCAAAGGCCAAGTTCTCACTCTCCCAACCTGGGGTTTCTGTCCCCCTTTCCTGAGGCCCTTGTGTACTCTAGCAATCAGCCCCACCAAGGCAGGGCTACCGGCTGATACTCCTTAGCTTGCCTCACACCCAGGTCTAGGAATAACCCCAACCTGGGCAGGGACTTCCAGGGCTTCCTGTTCTTCCCCTGCAACCCACCCTCCTTGGGTGATATATGGACTTGCTTTGGTCCCCTTTCCCAGTTCTATAGGACTGGGACTAGGGTGGCTCTAGATTGAAGCTCCTCACCCTACTGTGTTTATGGTTCTAACTGAAGGTGACTGGGCTTTTCTCACCTATAGTCACAGTCCGAGTCATGAGACCAACCAATGTCTGGTCAGGTGACTCAGGAGAATTGCCTTCTCAGTGCCTTTAACCCCTTCCTGACCAGACCTTGGCTGTCTAGTGGTAGGGTTGCTGGATGGTATGAGTCAAGTGCTGCAGGGACTTATCTACAGCATCCTACCACACACCTGTCTCCTAGAAATGGAGGCAATGAGCTAGCTTTACATAGACCACTGAGCAATTGTTAGGGGCGGGAGTAATGAATTCCCTAAATGTTCAAACTCCCAAAGGCCTTAAAAACAAATTTTTAACTCAAAAAAGGTTTAATACTAATGTTTTTCTATTTTTTCTCTTTCTAGGCAGAAAAGCTGATGAAGCAAATTGGTGTGAAAAATGTGAAGCTTACTGAATACGAAATGAGCATTGCTGCCCATCTAGTAGACCCTCTTAGCATGCATGTAAGAGAAAAACACTCTTTCCAGGTTTCTGTTATCCTTTTAAAACTTCTCTTATGAAGATATAATGTGGAAGATCTAGATAGATTTTGACTTATTTTTAGGAATTACGTTTAAGATACCATTATGAATGTCAAAACATATCCTAGTAGAAAATAGCTTTCTTTTATTATTATTAATAATAATAATAATAAAATCTTGCTATGTTTGGCATAACCTACATATTTTTAAAGTTATCCATAAAAATATTATTTCCATAGACATAATTTTCTGAGATCTAAAACTTGCTTAGCATAAGTTAAGCAAGTTAATAATTAAGAATGAGGGTATTGTTTGCTGACAATGACTGATGATGACAATGACTTGACTTTGTATCTGCTGCTTTTATACATCAGGTAACATGGACTGATATTGCAGGTTTAGATGATGTCATTACAGACCTGAAAGACACAGTCATTTTACCTATCAAGAAGAAACATTTATTTGAGAACTCAAGACTCTTGCAGCCTCCGAAAGGTAGGGAAGGAAATGTTTTAAGCATAGGATACATTGTTTCATTATCTGACGAAATGTCTGTTGAGACAATAAGGAAGTTAATTATATTTTAATACTGACTGCTCCAAGATTATCAGTTGGTAGCAGTGAGCTTTGCTTTGGAGATCGCATTATTCAACTGTTTTTTGTCAAAACATACCCTGTTGTCATTTCTGCTTCTTAATTATTTCCGTAGAGGTGTTGCGCATGCTAAATCTTTCACTGCTGAGGATATTCATAGCTACCTTAAATCTTCCACCTGCTGCCTCAGTGATATTTTCTATTGCAGTTTTAGCTATTCAAAAAATACTTCACAAGTATTAGATGCTTGAGTGCCCAACTCCTCTTCTGGCTTTCCATTAGTGATTCCTCCAAAATAAAAACTGAAATTTTGCTTCTTAGTGTACTATCTTTATAAACAATCTCAGTGCTAGCAAATGCAATGAAAATATCTGCTATGCCACCATTTAATTAACAGACCTTTTGAATCATGAACGTTTTTCTTCCTTCACCTAAATTTCCTATAGTCTGCAGCATCACTCTACCCTTCTGATTCACTTTTTGATCCTCAGAGACAAAAAGCAGTGATCGATTCCGCAGTTGCCAGTTTGCCTCAATGCCTGCAAGCTTGATGAGCTATCAGCTTAGCTGCAGTAGACACATCTAGATATGATTTCTTCTAAACTTTCGTACATTTCATTTGAAAGACCAATATCACCTGGTATTTGTATGCCAAAGAGTCCCAGACTCTCCAGTCCTTTTAGATTGGCTGGATGGAGTCTAGCATCTAGGTAAGTTGTTTTAGAGTCCACTTATTCACTTGAGTGATGGGATTGTCCAGTAAGGAACTGCCCGATCCCAGTGAGGAGTGTGGTGCAAACTCAGGGGTAATTCAGATTGCAGGCATTTAAGGTGGTGGTCCACGCTGTGATCTTTCCTGCCACTTGCCTCATGAACATTGGTTTTGTTTTATTTTAATTTAGGCAATAAATAATGGGCCAGTTATACAAGATTCAATCACTAGAAATTACCAAACAGCCAAATTCTCTTACTAATGTACAACCTGTTTTTTTGGCCCTGTTGTTGTTTTTAAATATAGCTTTATTGAACTCTTATCAATGCATATTTCACAAATCAGAATATTTCCTAGAAACATTTAGCTTGCGCATTCATCTTGGATTTAGTGATGTATCTTATCTGAAGAAAAAGAACTATTGTATTCACTAAGAAATCTTTGCATGTTTTAAGAGAAAGATCACATGTGTGAATTCTCTCAGGAAGCTACTCTTGTTGGCCCCCTGCAACTGGAACAGTCAAAACTCCAGTAATCCAGGCACTGATGTAGCATGGATTTCAATTATAATTGTGAGAAATTATATTTCACAAGATTTGGCATGTTTTCAAGCCTTATAGGACATGAGCGAGGTTCACGGATGATTAGCGTTTTTGTCCTTTTCCTGAGTGGTAACCCTTACTTTAGAACCCAGCATTGTGTACATATAGTTTAGATTATTTTTCCCTATGTGCATCACTTTGCACTTGCCCACATTACATTTCATCTGCCATTTAGTTGCCCAGTCACCCAGTCTCACAAGATCCTCCTGCAATTCTTCACAGTCTGCTCATGTTTTAACTACCTTGAATAACTTTGTGTCATCTGCAAATGTGATCACCTCTCCCTTTTCCAGATTATTAATGAATATATTGAACAACACTGGTCCCAGTACAGATCCCTGGGGCACTTCACTATTCTCTCATTTGCAAAAACTGACCCTTTAGTCCTACCCTTTGTTTCTTATCCTTTAACTAGTTACCAATCCACAATAGGATACTGCCTCTTATCCTATGACTCTTTAATTTCCTCAAGAGTCTCTCATGAGGGATCTTATCAAAGACTTTCTGAAAATCCAAGTGCACTACATCGTCCAGCTCACCCTTTAGGGTACTTCCCTTTGCTAAATGTATGTTGACGCTCCCCCATTATGTCATGTTTATCAATATGTCCAGTAATTTTGTTCTTAACCATTTCTACCAGTTTGCCCGACGCCAATCTCAAGCTCACTGGTCTGTAGTTTCCAGGATTTCCTCTGGAGCCCTTCTTAAATATTGGTGTTACATTTGCTACCCTCCAAACTCCTCTTGCTGCCTTCCTCCCCAGTCAGGCTCAGTCCTGGGGACAGGGGGGCTGACTTGGGTGGTTGCTGATCGGAGAAGCTGGAGGTGCAAGAGGGAATGGGGAGTTGGAGTGGAGGTGGGTAGGAGGGGCTGGGGGGGTTGGAGTGGGGGTGCAAGTGGAATGGAAGCTGCTTGGACTCGTTGCTCAGAGCCCAAGGTTCTCTCCAGGCTCCGACTCTGAATCACAAGTCCAAGCTGCCGCCAAGCTGAGGCAGGAGAGAGGAGCTGGCCTTGGAGAACTTGTTAACTTCCAGGTGGGGGCCCCGGCGGGCGGGTCTGGGCTCAGCTGCAAATAAACTGCACCCCCAGCCCCTGATACCTATGTCATTGGTGACACACCACGTCGTATGTTATCTTTGTATTTCCTTTATAGTGAATTAAAAAGTTTAAAACTTACTTTCCAGGAGTACTTCTCTATGGCCCTCCAGGTTGTGGTAAAACTCTGATTGCCAAAGCTACAGCAAAAGAAGCAGGTTGTCGATTTATTAACCTTCAGCCTTCAACACTGACTGATAAATGGTATGGAGAGTCTCAGAAGCTGGCTGCTGCTGTTTTCTCCCTTGCTGTAAAGCTTCAACCTTCCATCATCTTTATTGATGAAATAGGTAAAGCAGTTCACTTCTGTATAGTCACAGTTGCAACAGGACAAGATGTAGTAGTTGTATAGTAGTAGTGAAGGGCATGGGTAGCAAAGTACTATGTAGTTTGTTGACATTAAGCATTAATTTTGAAACTTAAGATATTCCTTGCTGTAGTAGTAAACATCTGTGAAGATATAGTTGAGGTTTGTTATGGAAAAATTAAAACAGAACTTTGGGTTTCTCATTTGTTGAGTGCCTGATCTGGAACATTGGTGTGGCTGGTCTTACTGTTCTTTTCCATCAGACTAAACGGCTGCTTTGGGAAACCCTCATTTAGAGGAAAGGCTTTCCTGATGTACTGATCATAGTGAGGCATGGGTGGATTAAAGATGGCCCATGTCTTGAGAGCAGAATGCTGAGAGAGAAAAAGGTGTTAAGTGACTTTGTGTTTCTGGAGGCACTCTTAATTTTCCTTCTAGAAGAGTTCTTTATTCATTTGTAAACAGTAGGAAGGTTCTCTGGAGATGAGCATAGCTACAGCTGGATGAAATGGAAAGAAGGCTACTCGTATTTGGAGATGGAGCACTGTGGTCATCTTTATGAGGAGAAACGTGAGAGCCTCGTTTTCCATTCATCTGTATGTGTGTGTGTAAAATGCCACAACAGCATAGGATACCAGCTACACATAGAAAAGTTTATTTAACATGCTTCATAAAAGTAAAATGTTGGACAATGCTGGTTTTTCTCTCCTCGGTGTTCTGCATTTTCTCACAATTATTTCACAAGATTTGGCATGTTTTCAAGCCTTATAGGACATGAGCGAGGTTCACGGATGATTAGCGTTTTTGTCATTGGTGCCCCAAATACCTTTCTCATTTATCAGGTTATAAATTTCCTGGCAAGAATAGGAAACCTTAAGGATACTGCAATGAAATAACCCGAAATAATGGTTCTTCAAACCTTTATTCATTTAGATTCCTTCCTGCGAAGTCGTTCGAGTTCTGACCATGAAGCTACTGCTATGATGAAAGCTCAGTTCATGAGTCTTTGGGATGGTCTGGACACTGACTATAGTTGCCAAGTAAGTGAAAAGAATAATTTTAGTCACCCTTATTTTCATTGGAAAACATTTTTGTGTTGTTTTTTCTTTTTCGGAAGTAGTTAAAGATCATCCATGTGACATTGTAGCTACCAAAGGAATTTCTCTACCTGTGTTGCTGGACAAAGTGCATATGAGAACAAGAAGCTCTGTTAGTAGCTGATGAATTCATGCAGATATGAACTCTGCAGGAGAGAACTATTGCGAATCTTGCTTTCCCCGCTTTTAGTTTCAGCATGTGTAATGTCTTCCCTTCTTGCACCAGCTCCATGATTCTGTGCTGCTGTTTCTTTGTCATTTAGGGCCCTTACTAAGTATTATCACCTTGGGGTGACTCCCCTCCCCCAGGTTCTCAATGATGTCAGTGGATGTAGGTCCCAGCACCAGGGCTGTTCTGGATCCAGGCAAGGAAGTGGATGTCAGGCACCACCAGGTTCTTTCACTTGCACACCCAATCAGATGGAGGGGAGTGCATGTCGCTCCCCTGCCTGAATCTAGCACTAGACAGCTCAGGTTTCTTCCCACATTATGGAAAATGCCCAGGAAGGAATTAGCATCAAATTTGCCGACGACACCAAGTTATTCAAGGTAGTTAAACCACGAGCAGACTGTGAGGAACTGCAACTGGATCTTACAACACTGGGTGCCTGGGCATCTAAATGACAAATGAGATTTAATGTGGACAACTGCAAAGTGACGCATGTAGGGAAAAATACACAATGCTGAGTACTAAGCTAGGAGTTACCACTCAGGAAAAGGATCTGGGGGTGGTTGTGGACAATACAATGAAATCCACAGCGCAATGCGCAGCAGCAGTCAGAAAAGCAAACAATGTTAGGAATTATTCGGAAGGGGAATAGAGAATAAAACTGAGGATGTCATAATGCCTCTATACGAATCAATGGTGCGACCGCACCTCGAATATTGTGTGCAGTTCTGGTCGCCCCGTCTCAAAAAAGACATAGCTGAACTAGAAAAGGTACAGAGAAGGGCAACAAAAATGATCAAGGGCATGGAAGGGTGCCTGTATGAGGAGTGGCTTGGTAGGTTGGCTCTTCAACTTGCAGAAGGGATGACTGAGAGGAGATATGATAGAGGTCTATAAAATCATGAGTGGTGTGGAACTAATAAACGGGGAGCAGTTATTTACCCTCTCAGCTAGTACTAGAACTAGGGGATACTCCATGAAACTTGGTTGACAAGTTTAAAACAAATAAAAGAAAATATTTTTTCACTCCACGTATAAGTGGGTTGTGGAATCTACTGCCAGAGGCTGTGTTAAGGGCCTGTACTATAGCTGTGTTTAAAAGAGGTTTGGACAAGTTTCTGGAAGATAGGTCCATTAGCAGCTATTAGCCAGACAGGATCAGCGAACATGATGGGAGCTGGGGGGAAACAACAGGGAATGGATTCCCCATTGTGACCTGTTGGGTGCTTCTCCCAATACACTGTGATTGGCCACTGTCAGCGACAGGATGCTGGGTTAGATGAACTATTGGTCTGACCCAGTATGGCATTTCTTATGTTAAACCTAGATTTTTGCCCTGACGCTTGTGCATTATTTGCAGTTCACAGACAGGGCATCCTGCAAACTAATGTATTCACACATTATTCAAAAATGCAGAGGAAACAGGTTAGCCAGTGTCTTTTGTATTGTGAGAATGTGCCTTGAGTGTAATGGCTTACATAAAATGACTTTTTCGAGAAACAAGGGTTATCCCGGGAAGGTATTAGTGTAGTAGTTTTATGTTCATAGTGTTTTACAATCCATATTTAGTTCACCTTCACAGCAATTTTGCAAGGTAGGTTGCTATTCAGTTTTTTATGGATGGAGAAGGACTAAGAGATCGAGACTTGTCGAAGACTACCTAGCAAGATGTGATTTGGACGCTGATCTTCATGGTCCAAAACCAACACCTCATCCACTAGGCTATACTGGCTCGCTAGGGAGAGCCTCATCTTCTGACACCAGTATTCAGACAACACTGTCCATGGGATCTTCTGGGAAGAGTTGAGGGAATTCTTGAAAATGCACTTGTCTGGCTCAAGGGTAAGGCAGAGAAAAGTTACTGAGGAGTGAAGGAGATTTTGTGTTTTCATGAAAAGTTTATTCTGTGGCAACTGTGTGGCAGAATCCTAGAAGCAGAGACCCGTGTGAATGAGTCTTGGTTAGTCTGAAGGCACTACAATGCCCTGGGCTTTTTATAAAGCAGGGAATCCTAATTTCAGCTTGTATCAGTCCACTCATAAATTAAGGCTCCAGGCTATATCTGAATTATCTATCTATTATAGCCTTCATAGCCTTCATCCACATAAGTCCTCCATTATTATTTATTATTATTATTATAAACATTCATATAGCGCTAGCCATGTGCCTGGCGCTGTACAGAACATAGAAATAGACGCGGTCCCTGCCTGTGGCTTACAATCTAACAGACAAGGAGGGGGAGAGGGGAGAGTGATAGAGACAGGGGAGAAGACAAACAAACATTCAGGCGAATGCGAAGTCTCAGGTCGTGTGCTTGGCTTAGTTACAATCAGGTTGGTTGCAGCAGTCTGCAGAGGAGGGCAGACAGTATATGGGGAACGACTAGCAGGCATTGGGAAAGGCGGCGAGGAAAAAGTGGGTCTTGAGCAGGGATTTGAAGGAGCAGAGGGAGGGGGCAAGGTGGATGTGGGGAGGGAGGGAGTTCCAGGCATGGGGGGCAGCGAGGGAGAAGGGTCGAAAGCGGTTAGGTGAGCAGGAGACTCGAGGGAGAGTGAGGGAGGGGACAGCGGAAGAGCGGAGAGCACGTGCAGGAGTGCGTAGGGAGATTAGGTCTGAGAGATAAGGGGGAGCTTGGTTGTGGAGTGTTTTGAACGTGAATACCAGGAGTTTAAACAGGATACATTCAGGAAGGGGGAGCCAGCCCCTCCTTGTCTGCACATGGTCGAAGCAACGGGCAGAGTGAATGACCTTGGCCACAGAGTTTTGGATTGCGATAAGGGTGGACAGGTGAGAGCGAGGGAGACCAGCATGGAGGAGGTTGCAGTAATCGAGGAGAGAGATAACCATGGCATGAACAAGGGTTTTGGCCGAGGAGGTAGAGAGAAAGGGGCGGATCCGAGCAATGTTATGGAGGGCGAATCGGCAGGATTTGGCAACAGAGTCAATGTAAGGTTTAAAAGAGAGGTGCGTGTCAAAGATGAAGCCCAAGCTACGGGCTTGGAGAACAGGATGGATGGTGACTCCATCGATGCAGATGGGCAGGTTAGAGGGAGAGGAAGAGGAGGGAGGAAAAATGAGGCGTTCGGTCTTGGCCATGTTGAGCTTGAGTGGACGTCGGGACATCCACGCGGAGATATCAGAGAGGCAGTTGACGAGACGTGAGTGGACAGAAGAGAGAGAGGGGGTAGAAAGATAGGATTGGGTGTCATCAGCGTAGAGATGATATTGGAATATGTGGGAGGCAATAATTTTGCCAAGGGACAGGGTGTAGATAGAGAAGAGGAGAGGGCCAAGGACAGAGCCTTGGGGGACCCCAACAGAAAGGGGGAGGGAGGAGGAGTTTGACTCGGGGAGCGAGACTTTAAAGAAGCAGTCAGAGAGGTAAGAGGAGAACGAGTCAAGGACAGAGCCACGGAAACCCAAAGGGTAAAGCAAGTCCAATAGAAGCAAGTGGTGGACAGTGTCAAAGGCAACAGAGGGGTCAAGGAACACAAGAATGGAGTAGAGGCGCTTAGATTAAACAACAAGTAGATCATTGGTGATCTTAGCCAGGGCAGTTTCAGTAGAGTGGAGGGGGCGGAAACTGGATTGGAGAGGGTCCAGGGAGGAGTTGGCATAGAGGAGGTCCAGCCAGCAGGAGTAGACAACACGTTCCAGAAGCTTTGAGGCAAAGGGAAGGAGGGAGACTGGCCGGTAACTAGAGGGGTCGGATGAGTCCAAGGTGGGCTTTTTGAGGATGGGGGAGACAGTGGCATGCTTGAAGGCAGAGGGGAAGGAGCCTGTGTAAAGGGAGAGATTGATGACATGTAGCAATAGAGGTCAGGAGGCGGGAGGGGATCGGGTCAAGGGGGCAGGTGGAGGGGTTGGAAGAAGAGAGCAGAGCGGAGATTTCCTCAAGAGAGAGAGAGGCAGGAGGGAAGGATGTGAGGAGAGAGGGTGGAGGGGGCGGTATGGGAGCGAGGGGAGGAGGAGGTGGGTGGGAGGCAATGTCCTGACGGATCTTGTCAGTTAATCTTAATATCAAAAGGCAAGAGAACCTTGCCTTAGTTCATTAACATTGTGTTTTTTTGTAGTTTGTAACTTTGGAATAAGTCACATTTGCAGTCAAATTGAAATACAGCTTTGCTCATACCATACAAAGTGCCAATTAGGATGCTAATGCCACTAACTCTTGGGCAACACACTTACCTAAGGCTGACTAGTATGATGATTTCTTAGCTACAAACGCTCTTCCTGTCATTTTAATAAGCTGCCTTTCTGAATTTTGTTAAAGTTCTGTGAAGCCAGTCAAATGATGCATTCTTTTTGCACAATAAAACATACGTGTGGTGGAGTCCGGAGAAATTATTATGGTACATTTCTTGTACTTCTAGGGATGGTGGTAGAGCCATTGGACTGGTATTGTACTTCAATCTTATGAAAAACATACCCAATAATGCTGTAGAAAAATATGTATGTCTTAGTGCCATGTACAGTCTTTTCTGTTCTACACTTCACTGTTTAGAAAAAAATCATTCTTTAAACAGTGGTTGTGAAATGCTCAAAGCATTTTAAAGATGCACTGTATTTGAAAACTGGGGCTTACAATGTTTAAAATATTGGTATTGTTATGTGTCTACATCTAGACAAACTTTTCTTCTTGATAGAAGAGTTCATTCTAGTCACTATTACTATCATTGTAAAATTCTAAATATTCCTACTGAGGCGTGTGCATGTTAAATAATAGGACATGACAGGTAGCATGGTGTAGCTCGTATTCAAATACGTTCCAAAAGCAATAGTATTCTCTACAACATAGAGCCTGAAGTCTTACTGGAATTAAATGCATTTTAAAAGTATTTTATTGATACAGACTCCAAAAAATAATTGGAGATTTTGGAGAGGTGTGTTGTGTAGGTGATGCACAGCTTCCTACCTCCGGAGAGGAACTATTTATCCTGCCACTCATGGGAGCAGGACAGTTTGTTGCAGTAACACCTCCTGATGTGTTGACATTCACACTTTGGGTCAGGTCCTTGACTCCTCTAGAGCTTCTTGGTACTATTCCTACAGTTATAAAGATGGCAGAACTTGTCCTCTGATTTATGTAAGAAAATTGTCCACTGGCACAGGGCTGACCACCAGCACTTACAGTTATTTGAATATCTACTCAGTATTTTCCATCTGACACTATTACTTGTGTACCTCTAGGTGGCAGAATCTCTCTGCCAACACCACACACTCTGGGACAATAGGCCCCATGTTGAAACTGTGATTGTCCTTGAAACTCATCCACGTGTTTGTAGGTGACAACACTGAACATGTGGTTGAGTGTCCAGAGACAGTCACAGCTTGAAAATGGGGCTATGGCCCCCTCTCCATGCACCGAAACTCCAGGCATCTATTGTGCATTCAAAATACACCCAAATATAATGGAAGGTGAGCAGAAGAATTTAAGTATTAGAAGTTTGACTACTACTTTGGAGATGGAGACAAAGTAATTCAGAGGAGCTCTTTTATTGGACCAACTTCTGTTGTTGAGAGTGTGAAAGTTCTTGAGCTGCACAGAACTCTTCCTCAGGATGGGAGTAGGTCAGAACTACTTTGTAGGCTGAAGCAAGTACCCAGTTTTACCCTTTCTGTTGCCATGGTTCTTGCAGTAGAAATGTCCTGTTATCACTTAATCCTGTCTGGTTTTCTGTATTTAGGTGATAGTGATGGGTGCTACCAATCGCCCTCAGGATCTTGACTCTGCCATTATGAGAAGAATGCCTACAAGGTTTCACATCAATCAGCCTGTAAGTCATAGTAGATTGATTGTGTTCATTTGGTTGCCGAGTAAGCTAGCTACTAGATAGATTTGCCCACCACACACTTGCCCTTATGTTCTCCCCTCACCCCCACGCTTTCAGTCTGTCAGCCTGTTTACACTAGTTATAAGGAAGGACAGAATGCTAGTGAAAGTGAAACTGTTTTAAAACCCAAGGGATTAAATTAGACTTTATCTCTAAGTAAAGAATGCGGTGCTGTGTGACCAGCATTTCTCATTATTAATATTATTATTTATTATGTATTTATATAGCACCAGGAATATACTTTACAGTGAACAATCATTAATTATAAACAGGTTCCTGCCCCATAGGGTTTGCAATCTAGGCAAGACGAGACGGGAGTAGGGATATATTCACAAAGTTGAGAAGTCTCAGGGGCACATGCTTCGCTTAGTAACAGAGGAGAAGGGAACCCTGAATGAAAGGACAGTAGAGGAGAGTACCACCGAGATTGCTATCAGAGTCTTCGGAGTACACAATACCTAGGAATGATACTAACTGCTGAAGAAATGGAGAGCTGTAGTGCGCTCTGTTCTGTAATGACTTTCTCTCTCTCTCTCTCACTTTCAGGCTCTTAAGCAGAGGGAGGCGATCTTGAAGCTGATTTTGAAACATGAAAATGTAAGTAAAATATTCTTATAATTTACTTATTTCTGTGTATCACAATGATCATGAGCAGGAACATCACTGAGGAAGGGAGAAGGATGGCTTTGAGTATAGTTTGTATTGTAGTTGGGAATGTGTTTGACAGTCTTGGAACACTACGTTTATGATTAAGGAGTATTCTATTCTGGAGAGGTCATCTCACCGGACTTAAAGGGGCATTATCTAATAGAGTGAGCATAAGAATGGGGTTTAGGAAGGTACAGTGCTACTCTTTTGCCACTTTGTACGGCTTGAACTAATTACTTAATTTCTCTACCTGACTGCCTCAGTTCCCTTCTGTATAAGATGAGGATAACAGTCTACCTCACAGAGCTGCTTTGAGAATTCATTTATATTTTGGCAACGTTCACATATGCCTGATGGACAGACATACCATATACAGTCTCAGAAGTTACTATTTAGTAGATTGCACGTGCTTAGAAGTAACATGCAGTAATGACCTGCAGGAGGCGGTGGGAAAGTGTGTGGTATGGACTATAGTATAGATTTACCATGGAGTATCCTAGCTGAATGCTCATTTGTGGCCAATCCCCCAAACACTTGCTGATCGATTCTCCTTGATTCTCTCTGCCTTCCTCACAAATGTCACTCAGCAGGATTACTGTGTCCTGCCTGTAGATGCCAAAGAAGGAGTAGTGAGGGACAATATTTTCTGCTAGCTATTGTGTAGTACGTACGTACTACATGAAATAGTCATGTCGGAACAAAGCCTTGGAAAAGCACTGTAGGATAAAGGGATAAATGTTTCTTTGAAGAATGTGGCATTTAAAAGAACCATAAGGTGATTTTTTTCAAGCATCTCAACAATAGGAAATCAGCGTTGCTCGGTTTTTCTCCCAACTTGTACCCACACTCTTAGGGCTCATTCATACAACCCACCAGCAGTGGATCATGTGAATAATAGAGCAGTGTCTGTGCTGCTTTTCCCACTGCAAGCAGGTGGTTAAGTGAATTTGCTAGCCCCACAAAAGCCCCTTTGTACAACCCACTTCCATCAGGGAACGCAGTACAGACTATGCTCTACAGCTGTAACCAGATGTGACGGTGTCCACTCACAAGTGGACCCTTGCATGTAGTTGTTATGGGGGGCTCATGGGGAGTTGAAAACTGCGGTGGAGGGGGACTTGCTGACAGGGTTCTTTCCCTGCCGTAGCTTTTCCCTCCTCTCCCACCACTTTCTCCGCTCTTGTTTGGAGAGGTGGCAGCCAGGAGACCATGTTGAAAGCACAGAAAGCAGTGTGAAAGCAGACCGCGGTGGGGAGGCATCTCTGGAGGAGCCCAGGACTTCTTTGGACCTGCCACATTCTGCTCCCTGCTGGCACTTTTGCGGCTGCTCAGGGCAGGGCTTGCGGGGAGGAGCCAGCTTGGGAGAAGTCGCTTCTAGTTCTCCACACCCCATCCCGAGCAGCAACAACAGAAGGGACCAAGTCTACTCATCATCACAGCTTCCAACCTACACTTCTGCCTCTTCCCCCCAACAGCTTGGTGACGACTGTCCACTCACCAAGTTGTGATATGGGAGCATTAGCCGTGCAGAAGTTTGTTTTGTTGTGTGTGCTCTCTCTCACACGCACAACTTTTGGGTGGCTATGCTCCTCCCGTATTGCGAGCCCGTTGTGATGAACCTGTAGTACATGGATTTGGAGAGCTTATTGGGGCTTTTGCTCTCTTCTTAAAATGAATGTAATTCTCTGCTGCTTCCCAGGAGTGCTGCAAGATTTCATTTTAAAGTGCTTTGATATTCTCTGATACTGAAATCCGTCAAAGGAACTTTCCCAAACTTACTGAGTTAAATGGCAAAATAACTATTAAAAGGTAACTGTAAAATGGGAAATGCACAACTTGAAATATTTTGAGAAATAAATTCTTGAGTTGACAGCAATCCTATCCAGCATTCCTCTAAGGAAGATGCGTGCTTAGTATTTTGCATTTTCCCTGTTTAAAGGGAGTTTGGGGGTTTCTGGCACTTTGTAATAATTACAGTAATTTTAAGACTGGTCACATTTACACAAGAGGCTTAGCTGAGCAAGTATGACTTCCCTGCCTTCTCGTTGATGGTGTGAAAAATGTATTGCATAGGTTGAACCACCTGTAATGTAAGGGGAAGTGTGAAAAGTTAAACCGAAAAAGTAATACAATCAGATTAAATCCCTCACCAGGATTTACCTGAAGGGATTAATCCACATCAGTCAGCCTTAATTGCTCTGCAGGGAAATAGAGCCAATTTTCCCCTTTGGGGATGAATCCCCACTGCCTGTCTGGAGCAAGATGAGAGCCAGTGTGGTGTAGTGGATATGGTACTTGTTAGGGAAGATAGGACCAACAAACGTACTCCAGTCGCAAGGGCAAAATGGTGCTGGAAAATAATCCCTCAGAATCTGGTTGGAGGCTCTGGGTATGAGCTACACGAGCTAACCCTGGCCAAAGCTCATCACAGGGATTTACGCACCGAACAAGGCCCACTCTGGGTTAGTACTCACACGCTTATACAGGGCTATGGGGAGGAGGTGTGGGATCAGTGGTGGTTCAGGGGGAAAGGACCCCACGGGACCCAACGGAGAGAGGGACTAGGAGGGGTTAGGGCTTTCACTCAGGTTTGTCAGGTGGGGGCAACTCACAAGGAAGGAAACTCCACTCAACCTATACACACACACGTCTACTCTCACAGTCACCCAAGCACTCACCTTGCACACTCCACGCTCTCCACGCACTTCACTTGTCCCACACACGTCCACAGTCTCTGCTATGCTCCAAGCTAGGGGCCAGTATCACGGCACAGGTCCGATCACCAGCACTGAGTCAGGCGTTTTACCCAGCTTATAAAGGACCTTGATGGGAAAGTGCCTGCAGGCGGGCTGACCGGCGAAGCCGCACTTCCGGGTTCGAGGAGCGCATGCGCCCGCTGTCAGTGCCTCCAGGGCTTCCCTGAGGCGTCGCGTCGCTGCGTCTTGCCCCGCCCCCTCCTAACGTCGGAGTGGGCGTGGCCTCTGCAGCACGTTGCTGTCTCCGTGGCTGTCGGCCAGGCCTAACACGGCCGCGCCGGTGCCTCCATCCCCTCCTACCCCCAAGGGTCCTGACAGTACCCCCCCCTCCAGGGACGAGGATACGGTGTAAGCCGGGTCGTGGCTTGGTAGGGAAGCGGAGGTGAAAGGCGCGGGTAAGGCGGGGGGCCTTCACTGCAGAAGCGGGCTCCCAGGATCGATCAGCCGGTCCATACCCTTTCCAGTCCACAAGGTACTGGAGTGTACCACGTCGCCATCGGGAGTCCAAGATTCCTGCAACTTCAAATTCTACAGGGCTAACTATATCAGGGTTTTGAACCTGGCTCGAGGGCCGCGAGGTAAATAGCGGGGCATGAGCTGGTTTTAGAAGGGAAACATGGAATGATGGGTGTATTCGAATGGAAGGGGGTAGGGCCACTTGGAAGGTGACATCATTTATTTTCTTTGAAATAGGAAAAGGACCAATAAATCTTACATCGAGTTTAGCAGAAGGACGTGTTGTGGGGTAATGTCGTCGATCCACCCAAACTAAGTCTCCAATTTGTAGGTTTGGAGCTGCTCGACGATGACGATCAGCCTGTTGCTTGTATTGTTGACGGGCTTGAGACAAGGAGTGTTGAGCTTGACGGTGAGCCTGGTGGATTCGTTGTGCCAGAGCGCCAGCCGCCGGAACATCTGTATCTGGGAGTTCAGGGAAACAAAGACGGGGGTGATATCCGAAAGTGACAAAAAAGGGCGATTGTCCTAAGGAGGCATTGGGGGCATTATTGTAGGCGAATTCAGCGAGGGGAAGGAATTGGGCCCAATCGTCTTGTAAATAGTCACAATAACAACGGAGATATTGTTCTAGAGATTGATTGATGCGTTCGACCTGCCCATTACCCTGTGGATGATAGGCCGTAGTGGGTGTCAATCGCACTTGAAGGATGGAAAAGAGTTTTCTCCAAAAACGAGACACAAATTGTACTCCTCGGTCAGTCACGATTTCTTGAGGAAGTCCATGTAATTTAACAATATTTTGAAGCACTAATTGTGCTGTTTGGACTGCTGTAGGTAGTCCTGGGCAGGGAATAAAATGTCCTAATTTACTAAAATGGTCTATAACCACCAGGATGGTGGTAAAGGACTTGGAAGGTGGTAATTCAACAATAAAGTCCATACCGATTCGTTTCCAGGGACCCGATGGGGGTTTCACTAGTTGTAGTAGACCTTGGGGGCGTAAGCGTGGTACCTTTGTGCGGGCACATATGGAACAACCCTGGACGTACTTCTGCACATCGGATCGCAAGGTTGGCCACCAAAAATGCCTTTGAATCAGACGCAGAGTCCCTCGTTGTCCCAAATGGCCCGCCAACGGAGCGTCGTGATGCGTCCAGAGAATTCCCTGTCGTTCCTTGCGAGGAACAGCGATTTTCCCTTGGAAATAAAATAGCTCCTGTTTTCTTTGTAGGCGGTGGTCCTGTAGTATGTCTGGATCTCGGTTGGCCTGGGCGCGTAACCTTTCCAGTGAGGGTTTCCAGGTTGCTGCAAAGACATGAGCCGGGAGCAATAAGGATCCTCGGTCGGCGGGACTTTCTTCGGAATTATAACATCGAGATAATGCGTCTGCTAGCAAGTTTTGGTATCCTGGTCGATATTGTATGCTAAATTGAAACCGGGCAAAAAACAAGGCCCAACGGGCATGTCGGGCATTCGTTATCCGGGCAGTCTGTAAAAAAGTAAGGTTTTTATGGTCCGTGATAACAGTAACCGGGTATTGTGCCCCTTCCAAATGGTGCCGCCATGCTTCAAAGGCTGCTTTAATGGCCAATAATTCCCGATCTAAAATAGTGTAGTTTTGTTCTGCACTAGTAAGTTGGCGGGAATAAAACGCACATGGTAGAAGGGGGCTCCCGTTGGGTCCTGCCTGCAGTAGCACTGCCCCGAGGGCTGTACTGGAGGCATCTGTTTCTACTGTGTATGGCCGAGATGCATCCGGGTGCTGCAAAATGGGCGCCTTAGTAAAAGCCTTCTTTAAGGTGTCAAAAGCAAGCTGTTGTTCGGTTCCCCAAGTAAACGAAGCCCCTTTCTTCAGTAATCGCGTGAGCGCAGTAGTCCATCGGGCGTACTCAGGGATGTACTGGCGATAATAATTGGTGCTGCCAAGAAAGCGTTGGAGAGCTTTTACGTTTCCTGGGGGGGCCCATCTTTCAATTGCTTGGATCTTTTGTTGTTCCATTTCAATACCTTGCGGGGAAATTACAAACCCCAAAAAGGCTACAGAGGATACATGAAAAGAACATTTATCTAAATTACAAAACAGCCGGTGTTGTCGCAACCGTTGAAGTACTATACGCACATGTTGTATGTGTTCTTGGATATTTACAGAGAAAATCAGAATATCATCCAAGTAGATGATAACAAAAATATCAAGGATGTCTCGGAATAAATCATTCATGAAATGTTGGAAGGTAGCCGGGGCATTGGCCAGGCCGAACGGCATCACCAAATATTCAAAATGCCCATATCGGGTCCGAAAGGCTGTTTTCCACTCGTCCCCTGGCCGAATTCGCACCAAGTTATAAGCTCCCCGTAAATCCAATTTCGTATAGATTTGAGCCCCCTGCAATCTATTAAGCAATTCCGGAATTAATGGCAGTGGGTACCGATTCTTGATAGTGATGAGATTAAGTCCTCGATAATCCACACATGGTCGGAGGCCACCATCCTTCTTGGGCACGAAGAAGATGGGGGCCCCCGCAGGGGAAACTGAGTGGCGAATAAATCCCCGCTGAAGTTGTTCCTCTATGTAGGTTTTAAGGACCTTCAGTTCCGGCTCAGCAAGAGTATAGATTCGTCCATACGGAGGCTCTGTGCCCGGAATTAAATCGATGGGGCAGTCATATGGGCGATGAGGCGGAAGAACAGCGGCCTCCTGTTCACAGAATACATCCATGAACGGAGTATAACTCTCAGGGAGATGGGGAGGTGTATTAAGGGTCGCTAACGCCCCAATAGACTGGAATTCGGGGTCTCCTAAATTAGGAAAACAATGTACTTTACAATAAGCAGAAGGAAAGTCTACAGTACTCGTGATCCAATTGATCTGGGGATTATGTGTTTGGAGCCAGGGTAACCCTAATACCAGGGGAAACAGGGGGGTCTGTACTATATCAAATTGGAGCTCCTCTACATGATTTCCAATTCGACACTGTAAGGGTGAGGTACAATACCTCACTGGGCCGGATGCGAGGGGGGACCCATCAATTGAGTGGACCATCTCGGCGTGGGCTCGGAGTCGTACAGGTAAGTTTCGTTGCCTCACTAAGTTTTGATCAATAAAGTTACTAGAAGCCCCTGAATCAATCAAGGCATACTGGATGAAAGAGTGCGTGGGTCTCCCACTTAGGGTCACTACTACTTGAAGATGAGTGGATTGGGATGTCAATTTTCCAGGATTCAGGGGAGCAGAAGTAACGTTCACCGAGATTCCCCCTGGTCGTCTCGGCGTTGGGAGTTTCCCGACTCACGACGTGAGGGGGGCAACTGGGGGCAATTTCGAGCGAAATGAGAGGCTCCTCCACAATAGAAACATAGGCGACCTTGACGGCGTCGCTCTTTCTCCTCCGGGCGCAAAGGCCCTCTTGATGCCCCAAGCTGCATTGGCTCCCCCTCCTCGGCCTTGGGAGATTCAAAGCGAGCCGGAGGAGGGATATAGCGTCGTGGGAGACCTCCTCGAGCGCCTTGCCGTTCTCTACGCCTTTCTGCCAACCTCTCATCTATTTGTATGGTCAAAGTCACTAGTTCGGCCCATTTTGCGGGAAGAGATACATAGGCTAATTGGTCCTTGATCTCTTCACTTAATCCTTTTCGAAACATAACTTTAAGTACGTTATCTGGCCAAGCCAGTTCTACAGCTAATTGCTGAAAATGAGTCACGTATTCAAGCAGTGAACCCCGTCCCTGTTTTAATTCTAAAATTGCAGTTTCTGCGTCTCGGACGCGATGGGGGTAGTCAAATAGGAAAGTGAATTCCCTTCTAAAGGCAGCGTAATCTTGGATTAGGGGGTCTTGACTGATTAGCAAGGGCGTGGCCCACGCTAAGGCCAGCCCTTCTAGATGTCCAATTATAAAGGAAACCTTCGCCTGGTCAGACAAATAGGTCAGAGGCTGTACTACAAAAGCCAGTTCACATAGTGCCAGAAAACTTTGAAAAGATTTGCGATCCCCATTAAATTTGGCAATTTTAGGCCCCTTAGGCTCTCGGGGCATGAGGCCTGGGGGACGTTCCTGTAAATCCCTGACATCCATCGCCAGGGATTGCATGGCATGCACCAAATCCACATTCTCAGGGGCTCCAGGTCTAGGTGGAGTTGGTGCCCCTAAGTCTTCTACTGGAGAAGGGCCCATAGGCTCCTTTCTCCTAGCTCCGCCCGTTGCCCCTGTATCCATAGTGCAGGGAAAGGAGAGGGTGCTGGTGATTCTGTTAGGGAAGATAGGACCAACAAACGTACTCCAGTCGCAAGGGCAAAATGGTGCTGGAAAATAATCCCTCAGAATCTGGTTGGAGGCTCTGGGTATGAGCTACACGAGCTAACCCTGGCCAAAGCTCATCACAGGGATTTACGCACCGAACAAGGCCCACTCTGGGTTAGTACTCACACGCTTATACAGGGCTATGGGGAGGAGGTGTGGGATCAGTGGTGGTTCAGGGGAAAAGGACCCCACGGGACCCAACGGAGAGAGGGACTAGGAGGGGTTAGGGCTTTCACTCAGGTTTGTCAGGCGGGGGCAACTCACAAGGAAGGAAAACTCCACTCGACCTATACACACACGCGTCTACTCTCACAGTCACCCAAGCACTCACCTTGCACACTCCACGCTCTCCACGCACTTCACTTGTCCCACACACGTCCACAGTCTCTGCTACACTCCAAGCTAGGGGCCAGTATCACGGCACAGGTCCGATCACCAGCACTGAGCCAGGCGTTTTACCCAGCTTATAAAGGACCCTAATGGGAAAGTGCCTGCAGGCGGGCTGACCGGCGAAGCCGCACTTCCGGGTTCGAGGAGCGCATGCGCCCGCTGTCAGTGCCTCCAGGGCTTCCCTGAGGCGTCGCGTCGTTGCGTCTTGCCCCGCCCCCTCCTAACGTCGGAGTGGGCGTGGCCTCTGCAGCACGTTGCTGCCTCCGTGGCTGTCGGCCAGGCCTAACACGGCCGCGCAGGTGCCTCCATCCCCTCCTACCCCCAAGGGTCCTGACAGTACTGAACTTGCACCTAGGAAGCCAGCGTTCTAATCTTGTCCTTGCCATGAACTCCCTGGGTGGCCTTGGGCAAGTCACAGCCTCTTGGCCTCAGTTTCCCATCTGTAAAATGGGTATGTGTGTCTGTCTCTCTCCCTGTGTTCCCCTCCCCCTTGTTCATCTTAGATTGTAAGCCCACTGCGCAGGGACATGTCTCTGAAAATCTGTGACTGTAAAGCGCTTTGTACACCAAGTAGCGCTATAGAAATGATGATGATTAGCAGTAGTGGAGGGCACAAATATTGCTGACAAGAAAAACAAAGAAGTCACATAATAGTGGAACACCTCTTATCGGCCCTGCCACTAATCATGGTAAATTTAGAAGTGGGAGGGAACTTCTGAATCAGGGAAGGGATCATGTGAACAATTAAAATGCGGGAATGCTAATTCCCACAACAAAGAATTATACACCTCTGAGGAGAGAGTTGTGTGAATGCACCCCATGTTCTAATGCAACATAGCTTGCTTGTGAAGATCCACTATTTCAGCTTACTTAGCATCTGCCTCAAAATGGTTTTGCTGTTGGGATACACCAATATAAAACTTCTGCAGGAGTAACAAAACTCCAGAGGTCAAGGTGGTTTTACTGATTGCTAGACCATGAATTTTTATTAGCTATAATGTTCTGCTAATGAAACTTTAATTGGCACTTTTGCCTGAGAATTAATGATCGGTTCAGGGGTGAAGGAGCTGGATAGGCTTGCCTGTTGCACCCCCCTCCCACCATCTACTTGCCTAGGAAGCAGGGGTGGGGCTGGGGAATCCCCTCCAGAGACTTCCGGGACTGAAGGGGCCTTAAGCAGTGCGCGCAGGGCCCAGAGGTGTGGGGGCAATCCCCTGTGGCTGGGGATTGAATATTTAAGGTGTGGTGGGATTTTTTAAAGAGTATTGGGGGTGGTATAGGTTTTATCGCTGTGCGGTGTGTTTTGACTGGGTTAATAGAAAGGTATTAGGGGTGTTTGGGGTTTTGATTCTGGTGGGGTTAGGGTGGGGTTGTAGTTAGGTGAAGAGTGTTGGGTTTTTTTATGGAGGGGTGTGTCTTGGGAGGGTTAACCCCTCTGGTGAGAACGGGATGGGGAGTGGGTGGTAGGGCTCCCTTTGCTGGTGAGATGCCCATATCCATTCCTTTGCAGCATGGGTATGTCCTGGGGGTAGGGTATTTTTGGGTGGAATTAAGGGGGTGGGAGGAGGTGTGGGGAAGCCCGCTGGCCAGTGAGAGTAGCAGGGGTGTTTCTTGGGATGGGTGTCCACCTGTGAGGGGGGTGGGTGGGGCCTTTGTTGTGGGAGGAGGGGGGCAGCCCCTGCCTGGCCCCCCCTGCAAGCCTGGCAGGTGGCCAGGCGGGGGCCAGGAGCCAGGCAGTGGCTTTTGAGATTGTCACAGGATGGGGGGGGATGACCCTGGAGGTGGAGGATGTTACCGCATGTGGCAGGATTGGTGATGGGTGCCGGTCCCTCGCATGGTCCCCCTACCCCCTAGGCTCAGATAGCACAGTGGTCAAAATCTCCAGTGGCCCGAGTCTGTCGCTGGTGCTGCTCAATCAATGTGAGATTGGTTGCAAACAAATTTTCCATCATTCATGATTCTGTTTTGAACTGGGCGACCAATCTTGTTTGTGTGACCAAGACCTGGCTGGATGAATTGTCGGGGTCTGTGTTGGCTGACCTCGTTCCGGCCGGGTACTCGGTCCAACACCAGTCCAGACCTGAGGAGGGGCGGGGTAGCCATTATTTTTAAGGAAAGGTTGGTGGCACAGAGGTGTTAAATGCAAATGGAGTCCGGATTAGAGTGCCTCTATCTTGTGGTTGATTTGGCCAAAAACGGGCCAGAGGATCCAGCCAGGGACAGGCTGGGAGTTCTGCTGGTGTACCATGCACCCTGCTACCCAGCATCATCCCTGTCTGCTCTAGCAGCTCTGGTCTTGGACGTGGTCTTGAGATCACCCAGACTTCTTGTCCTAGAGGATTTCAATATCCACGCTGAGGTTGGATTGCATAGGACTGTCTCTGGTGATGGTGGCCCTGACGCACGAGGGTGGGTGGGAGGGTGGGGCCAAGTTCAAGGTCCTAGTGATGATCTATAAAGCCCTATACGGTCTTGGCCCCTCATACCTTAGGGACCGCCTCGCCCTTCGCGCCCCGGAACGGCTCCTGCGGTCTGCCGGGGGTGCCCTCCTGGAGGTCCCCCGTGTTAAGCGGGGGGCCACGATGGAGCGAGCATTCTCGGTGGTAGGGCCGCGGCTGTGGAACTCCCTTCCGGAGGAAGCTCGCCTGGCCCCAAGCCTTTTAACATTTCAGCGGAACTGTAAGACCTGGCTGTTTGCCCAGGCCTTCGGGAGGGTGGGGAGGGATGTTTTTAGTCCCCCACCCATTTATTTATTTATTTACTATTTCTCTAAGCCCTGTTTTTATATGGTATATTTTATATTGATATTTTGAAATGAATTTTAATGTTTTATTGACTGTTGTGAGCCGCCCCGAGCTGCGTTGCAGGAGGGGGCGGGATATAAATTCGGAAAAATAAATAAATAAATACCCTGGACTTGATATTTAGTACTGACCATGAAGCAGGGGGTCCGTTGATACGGGGTGTGGACTGCACACCCTTGCCATGGTCAGACAATTACCTGCTGCATACCTCTGTCGTGGTGCACCTGCCTGACAGTAGGAGTGTGGGGCCAGTTTGGATGGCCCGCCTCTGGAGACTTATGGATCTGATAAGTTTCCGGAATGCTCTGGGGGAGATATCTGGAGATCTTGACAGCTGCTCCATTGATGACCTTGTGGCATTTTGGAACAGCTGGTTGGCAGAGGTCATTGATCAGGTGGCCCCTTAGCGTCTGCTTCTGACACTTTGGCACCGCAGGGCTCGGTGGTTTACGGAGGACCTGCAGAGGCTGAAGAGGGAGGGTTGGCGGTTGGAGTGCCGGTGGCATCGTACTCCTGCCCAGGTCAATCGGTTGGAGTGTAGAGCGTGGTTGAAAGCCACATGGCTGTATGGGTAGCAAATAAGGGGTTCTTTGCTTCCCTTATAGCATCTGCTCAGTTGTGTCCAGCGGAGCTGTTCCAGGTGGTGAGAGGATTGGTCGGTCCAGCCTCTCTCCATTTGGATCCGGATTTTTCCAGAGCCTGCCGTGACATGTTTTTGGCGTACTTTATGGATAAAATCGCTCACATTGGGCATGACTTTGACTCCACCTCTTTGGATGCAGTGGCAGAGCCGGAGGTGGGGAACACCTTGTCTGGTCAGTGTTTATGGGAGGATTTTTAACTGGTGACACCTGCTGATGTGGCAGATGCCCTGGAGTATCTTTGGGTCACAACTTGTGAGTTAGATCGATGCCTGTCCTGGCTGGTATGAGCTGCCAGGGAGGCTTTGGCAGACGGTGCTGCCGGGGATTATCAGCGCCTCCCTTCGGAAGGGGTGAGTGCTGGAGTGCCTGAAAGGGGCTGTGGTTCATCCTCTCCTGAAGAAACCATCACTTGACGTTGATGCACCTGCGAGTTACAGACCTGTCTGTAGCCTTCCCTTTTCAGGGAAGGTTATTGAACGGGTGATGGCCCGTCAGCTTCAGGTGCATCTTGATTGTATCCAGATGGTTTTCTGCATCCGACACAGTCCAGCTTTCGTCCAGGGTATGGCACGGAGACTGTGTTGGTGGTCTTGGTGGATGACCTCCTTGTAGAACTGGATAGTGGTCGTATGACCCTTCTGGTTCTATTAGATCTGCCAACGGCCTTTGATACTGTGAACCATGAGGTGTTGTTGACTCGCCTGCGAGACTTGGCTGGGGTAGATGAAACCGTTTTGCAGTGGTTCCATTCTTACCTTACAGGTAGATCCCAGTGGGTGGTACTCAGGAATTATACATCTGCCCCGGGGGGCCTCCCGTGTCGGGTGCTGCAGGGTTCCATCTTGTCCCCTCTCTTGTTTAACGTATAGAGGGGGAGGTCATGTGCAGGTGGGGGGAGTTCGTTGTCAATACGTAGATGACACCCAGCTGTATTTGTCCTTTTCATTGGACTCGGGTCCTGCTGTCACAGTGTCTGGTGGCTGTGGGGGACTGGATGAGGCAAGATCTGTTGAAGCTCAATTCCGATAAGACGGAGGTGATGCTGAGGGGGTTGGGGGTGATGGTCTGCGGGAGATGGCTGCCCCCATTATTGGGCGTATCCATCCTCCATTGGCTCCATCTGTCCGGCGTCTGGGAGTGCTCCTGGATCAGCAGCTGTGCCTGGATCTCCAGGTGTTGGCTGTGGCTAGGAGTGCCTTTTGCCAGTTACATCTGGTAAGACAGCTCTGCCCATATGTCTCGGACTCCAATCTCGTCGCTGTCATCCATGCATTTGTCACCTCGAGGCTAGACTACTGTAATGCGATTATTATTATTATTATTATTATTATTAACAAACATTTATATAGCACCAGCAGTGTACCTGGCACTTTGCAAAGTAATAAAATAGACTGTAATAAAATAGTAATGCGATCTACATGTGGCTGCCTTTGGTGATCGTTCAGAAGCTGCAGCTGGTGCAGAATGCAGCGGCTCATCTCCTTACGGGGACGGGCCACAGGGAACACATAACACTGGTGGTCCGTGCACTGCACTGGCTGCCGATTGTCTTCTGGGCCCGATTCAAAGTGCTGTTTTTGACCTATACAGCCCTACACGGTCTAGGCCCCCATTATCTGAAAGCACACCTCTGCTCCTGGAGGTACCACATTACCAACAGGTCTGGACAGACAGGAGGGCGTTCTCGGTGGCCACGCCATCTCTGTGGAATGCCCTCCTGGTGGTCTTCCTCAGTCTGGATCTTCTGGCCTTCCACCATAATTGTAAGATCGGACTCTTCCATCAGGCTATCGGCAGCGGGGAGGGAGGGGATGGGGTCATGTCCTGGTAGTGATTATTTATTATATTTTATTTTACGTATGTATTTTTATATTTTGAATGTGTGTTGTTTTATTGTGATATTTTAGTGTTGTACGCCGTTCCGGGTTGTGAGAGGAGCGGGGTAGAAGTGTAATGAATTAAATAAATAATAATTGTCTTGTTTATAATTTGTTGCCATTGTAACAATGGTTTTGTTTTTTAAAACAAAATCAAAATTGGACAAACATCACATCTCTATGAAGTCCCTAAAATATTTAATAACTCAACTCCTCTGTTTTCCTGCTGCTTCCCTTGTTTTTGGTAGGTGGACAGGCATGTGGACCTCCTAGAAATTGCTAAAGAAACAGATGGATTTTCAGGAAGTGACTTGAAAGAAATGTGTCGTGATGCAGCACTTTTCTGTGTCAGGGAATATGTTAATTCTACATGTGAAGAAAGGTATGTGTTTGATTTAATCAATTTCTTCTCTTCATTGGAAGCCAGTAGTTCCCCTTCTCCCCCCGTCTCCTCCTAATCCTCCACACGGGTAGCTTCCCCTTGACCGCCAGGAGGCAGAAGTCTTCTAATTTTCACTGTGCATGCGTGCTCTTCAGCTACCCTGCTGCTATCTCCAGTCCGTCTTCTGGCTGCAGACCATCAGGACGGAGTTAACAGAGCCCCGAGAATGGGGCCTATGCAGAACAGGCAGGTCTTATTGAGAGGCGGCGATATTCCCTGACGCGGTCTAGGGAACTGCGGTAATGCCTCAGCCAGCTCCCTGCAGTGAGCTTGGGAGCAGGGGAAACCGAGCGTGCAGTAAAAATAAAGTAATACAGAGGAGGAGGAGAAGGATCAGCACCTCCTGTAGTGGCCGGTATTCCCCCCGCCTCTTACGAGTCAGGGCCAGCACGGCGGGTCTCTCTCTCCCCCGCTTGGTGCGGTTCACCTCCCAGAGAGTTGAGAGCAGCCCGGCAGTAACATGGAGACACAGGAGCAAATGGAGCCAGCTCAGATGGCAGAAACGCAAGTAGCCACCACCATGGCTTCCTTACAAACTTCAATGGGGCAAATATTGGAGTCGCTTAATAAACTATGCGACATCCACTCACAAGAAAAAAGAAAGAGACCTGCCCCTGAGAGCCCCAGAAAGATCCCCCCAAAAAAAAACTGGCAAAAAAGGCGGGGAAGCAGGAAAAAGCATGCCACCAGGGGGCTCTGTGGCTCAACTGTTAGAAGCCCCTCAGTCCTCACCAGATCAGCCCAGGGACCTTAGGGAGCAGACCCAGATCTTGCTGATTTCTCAATCCTCCTCAGAGGAGAAGCAGGGAGACTCGGGCCGTGAGGAGGGGGAATACATAGAGGCGCAGTCAGACCCTAAGCATAGGGACAGACAGTTCGGCCTACCCTTCAGAACAGAGCTGATGTCACAAGTTGTGAAAACTCTGCAGCTGAGGAAAAAGCTAGAGAAGAGGGATTCGTCTGACTCTCAAGATGAGGAGCAGAGAGAATACATTCCCTCAGTCCACGGGAAGGGCCAGGGCCTCCCGCTGGATAAGGCCTTTGAGAGGCTTATTCTGGAAGAATGGAAATCCCCTTCGAAAACATATAAGATGAATAAGACCCAGGATTCGTTATACTCCTTTTCAAGGAGGAAGGAACCTTTATTTAAAAACCCAAAAGTGGATGAAGCAGCCACATCACTAGCATGACAGATGGTGTTTCCCACTGAGGGAGACTGTTTTCCCAAAGACCCGACAGACAGGGCCCTTGACTCTGTTCTTAGAAGGGCGCTGGAGACCTCAGCTGCCACATTAGAGATTAATACTGTGACCTCTTACATGGCGAGAGCTCTACTCGCCTGGATACAGGAAGCTGAGATTTTGGAGTGGAGGTCCCAGAAACTAACACCCCTTATTTTGATTGCTACAGCCTTCCTGGCTGACTCATCCACAGACCGCATGGTATGGGCAGTGTGATCCGTGGCACAAAACATCGCTGCGAGGAGACGTGTATGGCTGCGCACTTGGCAGGGGGATGTAACAGCCAAAAACCTCCTAGTGGCAGGTCCTTATAAAGGACAAAAGCTTTTTGGCATGTGCCTGGAGAAAGTCCTGGCAGATGCCACTGATAATCCAAACCAAAACCCTGCAGCAAGTAACACCCAAAAGAAAGTTTTTTCGGGGCTACCCGTTTAGATTTCGAGCGGCCGCAAGTTCTTCCAGGTGCTTTGGGGGAGACACGGATCCTTCCCCTTTAGAAACAGAGGATTTAGACATGAGAGGTTTGGAAGCCAGAGACCTTGAACCCAGACTTCCTCCACAACTCAGTCAAAGCAGAATGCCTGATTATGCGGAGGATGGGGAAGTGGGAGGCAGGCTGCAGTTGTTTCAGGGGGTCTGGGAGGAGTCAGTGTCCCGACAACTGGGTGCGCTAAAGCAGGGATATGCGATCGAACTTTTAGACCAGCCCGGGCACAGATTCCTGCCTTCCCCCATGTCCAAGAATGCAGACCAGCACAAGGCCATGTTAGGGGAGCTCCAGAGGCTCACAACAATTCGAGCCATAGAGAAGGTTCCCGTGGAACAATACAGGCAGGGCCTATATTCAATTCTGTTCTTGGTACCAAAGAAGCAAGGAACCTGAAGGGCAGTTTTAGATTTGAAAGCCCTCAACAAACAGGTCCGGAAACAAAGGTTCAAGATGGAGACAGTGACCTCCATCTGTTGCAGCCTGAGGAAGGATGACTGGTTAGTGTCCATAGATCTAAGGGAAGCGTACCTCCACATCCCCATCAAGCCTGGCCACAGGAGATGGCTCAGATTTGCCTATCAGAAAGCTCATTGGCAGTTCAGAGCCCTTCCCTTCGGCTTTGCATCGGCTCCCAGAACCTTCACAAAGGTTCTGGTGACGGTAATAGCGAACCTCTGGAAGGAGGGAATTCACATTTATCCATACTTGGACGATCTGCTTCTGAGGGCGCAGTCCAAGACACAACTTCTGAGGGATCTTCGCAGGACAATACTTTGCCTGAGTCAACATAGGTTCATAGTAAACACAGGCAAGAGCCACCTATGCCCAGCACGCAGGCTAGAACATCTAGGGGTAATTGTAGATACCTCCTTAGAGCTCACCCTGGTCCCCTCACTCAGGCAACAAAAGATAAGGGCTCTCATATGGCTCCTAACGTGTCGAAACCGCCTGAAACTGTGTTAGGGGGGGACGACACAGGGGGGAAGTGAACCTGGCTAAACCGTACAATGGGTTCGTAGTTCCCCTGTATGCACGCGAGGGGGCAACACGTGGATCGAGAACACCCCTCAGGTTGTAATAGGGCCGCTGGCTTTGGGGTAAGCGGCGGCCTATCTCATCATCGGGGGGGAGACAGCGAGGCCCTGAGTGAGCCCCCTCTCGTGCGTACTGGTTGCAAATGCAACTCCTTAACCCCCACGAACTCTCCCACTTCACACGTGCCCCGGGAATCCACACAGGGGGAAAGGGGGTGCTCACTGGTGCGGAGAAACGGGACAGGGACCCTATTAGTGCAGGGTCCTGGGGAAAGGAGGAGTCACACGCGCTGGCAAGGGAAGGTGGAGGTTTGAGGGATGCAACCCCCAGGGGGGGGAGAATCAACAGGACAGTGCCCCACACCCACGCCTCCCGCTCACACTCACCCACTTCCAGTACCACTACTCCCACTAACTACAACTATGCACTCACCGCGACCACACCCACGCGCCACACACTCACGCTCCGTCCACACTCCACACACTCCTTCAGGATTCCTCAACTCCGATCAGCACAAGGGGCCAGTCTGCAGCAACGCTGTTCACCGGCGTCGCTCTGCAGCCCCCAGGCCTCCTTTTATCCATCTCTTCCCAGCCCCGCCTTTTCCTGGAGGCGTGCTGAGCGGCGCGGCGTTTGTGCTGGCCCCGCCTCTTTTTTCCCCGCTCGTCTTGTTCCCAGGCTCTTTTGCGGCGGCGGGGGTTGGTCCCGCTGCTGCTGTTGGGGAGGCTGTTTGTTTTTCCTCCACCCTCGAGCCCGGGTAAGTCGCGCTCTGACAAACTGAAGGTGCTGGCCCAGCTCCTAGGTCTCCTAGTGTCTTGTTCGTAACAAGTGCAGTGGAGCCACTGTCACATGAGACCCTTGTAGCAGCGGTGCAGGCCTTTGCAAAGAGAGCTAACAACAGGGGCCAATCCATGGGTGGCCATCCCAAAAGACCTCGCCCGCTCAATGTCCTGGTGGTTAGAGCGAGAGGTGTTCAGCACAGGAGCACCCTTGACAGAACCTATCAGAACAATAACAACAACGGATGCAAGCCTCAAGGGCTGGGGAGCGCATTCAGGGAGTCACTCAGCGCAGGGTCTCTGGTCCATCAAGGATATAGCCCAGGGAATAAACTTCCTGGAGCTCAAGGCTATTTGTTTAGCACTGGGGCAGTTGTCACTGTACATCAGCAACACGTGCTGATCTGTACGGACGATGTCTCAGCCAAGGCATATGTAAATCACCAGGGAGGCTCCAGGTTGAGAGTGTTGCAGAGGGAGGCAACAAAACTGTTCATTTGGGCACAGAGACACCTCCGATCGATAAAGGCACTGCACATCAAGGGTAAGGACAATGTCCAGGCAGACTGGCTCAGCAGGCAAACAATAGACCCACACGAGTGGCAGTTGAACAGGGAAGTCTTCAACAAGATAGTAGAAATGTATGGTCTCCCCCAGATGGATCTATTCGCCAATCAACAGAATACTCAGCTAAACAGATTCATGGCCAAGTCATGCTGTTACCGGGCGGAGGCCATCGACACACTGAACCAGCCATAGCCAACAACTCTTCTGTATGCATTTTCTCCCTTTCCACTTATCCAGAGGACAATAGCAAGAATCTGCAGAGAACGGGCACAGGTCTTACTTGTAACCCCATGGTGGCCGAGGAGACTGTGGTTCTCAGTTCTGATCAAACTAAGCCGGCACAGTACACACACCTACCAATGATTCCCAGTCTCCTGTCGTAGGGTCCCATTCTCTTCGAGAACTTGGAACTGCTCAGACTGACAAACTGAAAATTGAGCACAGGGCGCTGAGAAAGAAAGGATATTCCAAACCAGTCCTTAATACTCTGCAACAAGCAAGGAGACCAGCTACAAGACGGGCGTACAGAGCTACATGGAGGACATTTGCCCACTGGGCAATGAAAAAAGGGTTGGACCCTGCCAAAGCAGGCATTACGGTTGTTTTGGAATTCTTACAGCAGGGTCTTGATAAGGGGCTGAAGCACAACACATTGGCAAGACAAACAGCAGCCTTAGACTCAGTTTTTAGGGTGATTGTCAACAGGCCCATTTCTTCTCACAGACAAATTAAAAGGTTTCTCAGGGCAGCTAGGTTCATTTCACCTCCAGTGGTGCACAGATGCCCATCATGGGATCTAAACCTGGTATTGGACGCCCTTATTCGGGCTCCATTTGAGCCTATGAAACGCGTATCTCTATACTTCCTGTCCCTCAAGGTAGTGTATTTAGTAGCAGTCACCTCCACAAGACAAGGGTCTGAGTTGGGAGCTCTATCAGTAATTTTTTCATCTTTTTCAGGAACAGGCCGTGGTCCTGAGACTGGACCAGGCATTTATCCCCAAGGTCAATTCCCTGTTTCACAGGAACCAGGAAATAGTACTTCCTTCCTTCTGCCCTTGCACCCGAAAGAAAGGGTGTGGCACACCTTAGAAGGGCCCTAAAGGTCTACTTGAGGAGGACAGTTGGGTTCAGGAAGTCCACAGCTATGTTTGTAAATATCAGACAAGGCAATAGGGGTACAAAGGCCTCTAGGTCTCTGCTTTCTAAATGGGTCAAGCAGGCAATAGAGAGGCATACAAAGCAAAAGGGAAGATTCCTCCAATGGGGATTTGGGCCCACTCAGTACGAAGTGCAGCAACTTCATATGCTTTTAAGGCTAGAGCCTCATATGAGGAGATCTGTAAGGCGGCCACGTGGTCGTCCATCCACACCTTTGTGAAACATTATAAGTTGGATGTGTACAGGTCAGTGGAGGCGGCTTTTGGTAGACGGGCGCTACAGGCGGTGCTGGACGTTCCCAGTGTTGGACGTTCCCACCCGTAGCGCCAGTTATTGCTGCTCAGGTACATCCCGTGCGGAGGATTAGGGGGAGACGGGGAGAAGAGAAGATTGGTCACCTACCTTGGTGAATTCTCTTTCTCCCCTGATCTCTAATCTTCTGACCCACCCTACCAAACAGCAAAAAAAAAAGAAAAAAAGATGAGGGTAGGGAGACGTATCTAGTTAGGGAGAGGCAATGGAACAAAATCTCGTCGAAAACAGTTGCAGACAGTTTTTGTCTTTTCAGTTCTGTTAGTTAAGATTGAAAGTTGAAACTGTTCTAAACTGCACCTTACCTTGTGGGAGGGAAAGCAGCGTTTTTAAGTTACAGACTGGTGGGCTACCGGAAGAACGCATATGCCTGGTCCTTAGCTGTGGGACAGACTGGAGCTAGCAGTGGGGTAGCTAAAGAGCACGCATGTGCAGTGAAAATTAGAGGTCTTCTGGCGGTCAAGGGGAAGCTACCCATGCGGAGGATTAGTCAGAGATCAGGGGGGAGAGAGAATTCACCAAGGTAGGTGACCAGTCTTCTCTTTTGTACAGCTCTGCTCTGGGTCTCTATGTGCAGTTGTAACAGAATGGTGGCTACTGAGAGAACCCTTAATTTGGTGACACGAAACAATTCATTGTAAAGGCTTCTTCAGCTTCTGATATGAAGCCCCCATACTTGAGCTCACTTTGTGTTTTTATTCAAACCATTGCAGCTTCCTGAATTTTGTCATGAAGGATTACTATATCAAAGAATTCATAGTGTTACAATTGAATCACGTAAGCATTTTTGTTGTTTTAGCCATGATGAGGATGAAATTCGACCAGTGCAACAGCGCGACCTGCACAAGGCAATTGAGAAGATGAGGAAATCCAAGGATGCAACGCTTCCGAATGTTTTAATGCATGTTAGTTTAGATTAAGACTAAAGAGTTTGCTGTGTGTTCTGATGTGGCCTAGTTTGGTAACTTACTCTGTAATCAGTTAGTGAAAATGGAGTGGGGAAATAATTCTTTGAATAAGGGAGTTAAATGTTTCTGGAGTTGTTTTTATACACTGAATTCTAAGTTATTGAAATCTAGTAATCTTCTGAAATTAGACATGGCCTGTGTAGTAGATAATGAAGTGGAACAAAATGGCACAGCTCAAGAGCAAATTCTTGTTTTGTTGTTGCAGCCTTAAAGTCTGTCAGGTTCTAATGTGGTGAATGGCTTCAGTGACATCCCTGTGGCAAGGAAAAGATGACTTGAGTTCATGTGTGTGTGTGTATATATATGTATGAATGTGTGTGTATATATGATATGTATATAGCACACAGTTTTTATATAGAGATATAATCTGTAGATAACTTGAACATGAAAAGTCTTTTTTTTACTGAATCAAATCAAAGGATTAAAAGATTGAATCCAGCTGAATACACATTTACCTTTTCTTCTGAAAGCTTATACAAAAGTAGAAATTCTGTCCTTTTTAAATTGAGATTTCTGCAATGCGAATGTATTGGCGATTGTTAAGGTGTGGAAACTACCGGTGCCATTCAGTATAATTTGTATATGTAAAGTTTCTGATTTTTTTTTTTATATATGAAACCCTGATATTAATTTGGAATTTGTTTTTAAATGTTGTTTTTACATGGAGATGATTAATTATGGTAGAACTTTGCTAACTTATACATCACTGAACCACACTTCTTGCTATCACACAAGTATCTCTCTCCCTCTCCTCCCCTATAATTTAATATTAGACATCGTATTTGCGTCTGCTGCTACTAAGATTCACTTACTTCATGAAATATAGTCCAGCAATCTTTATGGTAGATATAAATTATCACAATATTATTTATTTTTTACCGTATGTTAGCTTTGTTTTATCTTTTCTCCTCCTTACTTGCTAATTAGCAAACCAGAGTAATCACAAAGGATCTTCCAGTGATGTGTGAATTAAAAATGTCCTACTGTACTTGGTAATATGACACTTATGTAAAAATAGAGGTCAGTAATGCAAGGTAAACATTTTTCAAGTTTAATATTTACTACTTTTGTAACTTTTTAATTTTCTTACTGCAGTGCTACGTATTGTGTGCTAATCCGTAAGTATCTTTTGCTTAATCTTGTAACATATGAGAACTACATAAGCATTGAAAAGCGTGGAACAAGGTAAAATAAAGAAATCTGAACCAGCCATTCCAGGATATAAAATGATTAAAAAAAATGTGACTATATCATTTAAAGGTCCCCTTTGCTCTGAGAGCTCCCTAGCTGATGATTCAAAGCCACTTGTGGGGCAGGGAGGGGGCTGGGGGCAAAACTTGTTAACCTGAGCTACTGACTCAAAGTCTTCAGTAGAGATTGGCCTTTGCAGGCTTGTTTTTTCTAGCAAAAGAAAAATATCTCCTTCAAGGGGGAAAGAATTTGTGCCATACTAAAGTATGGGGGACACATCTGTTCCCCCCCCCCCCAAAAAAAACACTTCAGTAGTTAAACATGCACACAGCACCCTATTGAGAACTTGGAAACTGTCGGAGGGAAATCAGGGCAAAGAGCAAAGGAAAAAATGTTTGATGTGATTGTCCTTAACTCCGTTGCATTTCAATGATAAATGTGACATGTTACCAAGGCACTTGAACGTGTACTTTCAACATCATCTGTACATCCTCGCTGTTACTGTAAGTTTCTTACATGGTTTTAGGACCAGTCAAAGCTACATGTATTCTGACCCCCTCACCTGTAAATGTAATGGGGAAATGCAAATAAATTCAGTGTCCAACCTCTGTATGAGGTCTAGTTCTGTCTCAGCAATCCATTTCATTTCTCAAGCAGATTACTCTGTTGCTCAAGGCAATACTAACATCCAGAGGAAGAGTGGGCTGTTATCCAGGTGGTCTTTGTCTACTGGGAGTCTGCATTACCATGGGCCAGGTCAGAGCCATCCTGTAAGGGAGCTGCGCTGCCTTTCCTTTGCTCTTCATGAAGCAACTTAGTGTACAGCACCTAATTTTGAAATGTTTCTGGTAACTAAGATTGGCTAAGGCTTCCTGAACTGCAGTTCTTTTTTGGTGTAGGGGAGCATAAAAGCAAGGGAGTACTGCTTGAAATGAGTAAAGAGTCCTTGGGGCAGAAGGAAGTAGTATTACTATCCATGCATGAGTTGGATGCGTTGAACTCCGTTGTGTTTGTTTGGTCAGTGGTCTTGTGGTGCTCTAAGGTCACATCTGAAGGTGGTGTGAGTTCTGGAAGAAAGGAGGAGGTGGTGACATCCTTCAGAAAGCCTCCAGATAGGTTACAAATGCTGTTTATAATCACTGGCTCAGAGTGAACTACCATTGTCACAAGATCCACTCCCATGAAAATAACAGATCCCAAATTTTCAATGAGTATCAAAAATCCCAAATTAAGGGATGGCCTGCCAGAGCTTTTATGTATCTTTCAGTGAAGCTTACAGCAAAACTTTTCCATTTAAGAGTCATTCCCAACCAATGGGCTAAGTATCAACAATTAACGAAGACTGCCTTAACATCCTGAGAAGCAGGCTATCTCTAGACACTTACAGAACCTGGTTCTAGCACACAGGTGGCAAAACTATATTGAGTACTTGCAGTCCTATACTCACACTACATTAAGTAACCATTTGCCAGCAGTGGCTGAGCTAGCGTCTCCTCAAAGAGCAAGAGAGTAACTGAGGCCCCTCGACCTAAAAGCATAGGTGAAATGTAACAGATGGGTTTACATTAACTAGCAAGGAGAAACAGCCGCTCCAAAACTTAACACCTGTACTATGGCAATAAAATCTATTTTTATTAACATCTTATGTTGTTCTGCCATAAAGAAAGGAAGATAGAAGGCAGCTAGGCCCAAAGACTCTGTATTGAGAGCTGCTCTAGGAACAGCAGCATGGAGGAGTGGAAGAGGGAGAAAAGAGGCCAGGGATTGTTCTGTTTCAGTATTTTCCGAGATTGTGAGGAGACAAAGCCGGTCCTAACTGAGGTATTTCCCAAACCAACAGTTAACATCCTGCCATCCATGGACAATTGAGTACTCTAGTCCCAGTAAGGACAGAAGCCATTAGCAAGCCTATTGAGGCACAACTCCTCCACCCAGGAGATGCCTACGGCCATTCGTTCCTGATGAGGACCATCTCGCTCAGGAGATAACAATGTGCCAGGAAGATGCTAGTGTGCTCAGAGGGCTGGGAGACTCACCCTTTTCTCTACAACAATTGTTGCACCAAAAGAACTGTTAAGCCTCAACGATCCATAAACAATGGAAAAGTCACTCTTCTTTCTCAGAGAGAGTCCATCACCTCTTTCCCACAGACCCTCCTGCAGATCTTTTTGTGAAGCACATTTTTAACAGCAGCACCTAAAAAGTATATAAGGACTGGTTCCAACAGATGGAACTTTGAATGATGGCTTGTCACTACCATCCGCATCGAACCGTGTGGTGTTATTCCCTTCCTGACATTGCACACCTGGATCACCCCCTCATCGTACCCTAGCAGCCCATCTCTCCAGCTTCACCTGGGCCCCCCTTCCAGCCTTCCTGGACCAACACCTGCACGGACTCCAGCTTGTGGCACTGGACACATAAGAAGCATTATTGTGTAGAGCTACTTTTGCTTATGTGTGGGTAGCGCTGTTACCTGCCAAGACCAGGAAATAGGACTTGTACTTTTCTTCTAATAAAGTTATACTTGAAATTAAAGTGGGTTGAAATTTGATCCTGCTCAGCTGATGGGCATACGCTGTCACTACTTATTGTTCTCATTATTGTGGTTGGACCTTCCCCAGGCCATTGTTAACAATAATTGAGTGAAACTACAATATAATGAATTGTATAAGATTATTTCCATCTGAGGGCAAATTCCACCTCTGAAAAAGCACACATCTGTTCCATATGTGTTATGCTGGAGTACCACTTCTTGCCTTTACTCACCAGTTGTCTAGATGAGAACGCACATAAAGTAGCTTTTGACAGGGATGATTGTACAAAGTGTCATGGGTGTGTCTCTCTATAAAATAAAATCTAACACAAAACCTTCTGGTTTACAACAAATAGTTACGGTAGATTCTTGCTACCAAAACCCCCAAAATCAAGGTTTTCTGACACGGGGTGGAGGAATAGGGAGTAATGTGTGTTTTATCCACATGTTCATAAACTCAAGATGGCTGCAGTCTTCATCCATGCTGTTACATTATATAGTGAAAGAATACAAGTTTCATTTGCAAACTTTTATAAGTCGATGTCATTCCTAAATCAGTGTACTCAGTGTTTCACATGGATTAAACTTATATGGAGTACAACTGATCTCCATAAATTTAGGATTTACAAGAAGTTTTTTACATAATACATGACCCATGTTGGAAGTGGGGAAAGATTGTGGTGGGGAGGATGGAAATGGAATGTCATTTATTTTGAAGCTCTTAATGAGAAACACTGGAAAGGAGACCATAGTATGATAAACCAATGTTGTGGGCCAGGTTTGCTACTCGAGTAATAGATAAAATCAATGCAAATAAAATAACTTGTGAAGCAAATGGACTTGTATCGATTTACTCCCAAATATAGTCAGCTGTAGGATTTCAAGTTGATTTACCCTCCCCTCATGCTGGCATTTTTGTTTTGTAACTGCACGTTACACTGAGGAACAAGCCTGCGGGATTAGGAGACATCAGATCTGCTAGCCCATGTATTAGGGCTGCCCTGCATTTTTAATGTATGTCTGCCTCGTAGTGTCGGGGTGTGAGTGGATCTTCAAAAGTAGATGGGGAATAACCAAGACACTTCCCTCACCTCCCCCCATTCAGTCACATCATCCACCAGTGCACAAACACACACACACCCCCAAGGGAAAGGGACACATTCTCTCTATCCCCTCCCCCACTAGGGCAATAGATCAACATTCTAAATATCGGTCTGCCACTGTGGCCAAGCTGGCTCTGGGTTACTTGCACGGCAATGATGCACTCTCTCCTGCAGCCTCTTTCCAATTGGGACTGCTGGTAGCAGTAAAGAGCGTTGAGTTTACTCCTATTCCTCTGCTCAGTCAGGGCTCTCGGGGTGGGAATGGATGTCAGCTCTTCCTGCCTACCCATCCTTGACCAATTAGGGCTCAGGATGCCTCCACAGCACTGCTGCTGATACACCACACGCACACTTTAGAGGGAGACCTATTTCATGGGAACAAGACTGCTGGATGTCTTTTTTTTTTTTCTTGCCCCCACAGCTCTCCCTGCTGCCGGCATGGAGGAAAGGGGTTTGTTACTCTTGGCCAAGCTGATTAGCGGTGAGCACTGCAGCCCTCTGCTCCATGCCTGCACACTGTCCAAGATCCAGCCCTGGGACAGAAAGCTCACTCAGCCGGCAATGCTCCGATCATCTTGCCAAACAGCTTTTTACCCATCCCCTGTGCTTTTATACGTCGTGCCTTGTTAATCAGAGAACAGTAATAACAGCCTCTGTATGACTCTCTGCACCTTTTATGAAGCAGAGTGATTCATTTGCACAAGCTGTTGACCTCACTGCTGTAATTGCAATACCAAGGAAATTAACCTTCACTCCCCCACAAACCCTAAAGAAAGAAATTATTTTAAAGCCTTTACCCAATTGATAAATTCAAAGTGTGTCCAGGATGTGAGGATGTGGTAGAACACATTCATTGCAGGATAGCAGAGACCACATCTATGGTTCCACTGCCGTCAACACTACAGATTTCAAAGCCACTGTGGCACACGACACCAAGAGCTGTTTTGACAGTGGAACAGACTGCCTAGGGAGGTGGTGGACTCCCCTTTGCTGGAGGTTTTCAAACAGAGGCTGGACGGCCATCTGTCTGAGATGCTCTAGCTGCGGATTTCCTGTGTTGAGCAGGGGATTGGACTAGATTACCTCTGAGGTCACGTCCAACTCTATGAATCTAAGAGCCTAGGTCCTTGTGTATATTATTGCTCATCACTAGGGCTAAGATTCTGTCATGGCATTTTTTCTAAAAAGTAATGACTAGGTCATGGTAAAGAAGAGAAAAGGTCATGAATAAAAAAAGGTTCCATTTTACTTTTATTCAATGTTCCTTAACATATAATTAGATTGTAAGCTTCCCCCCCCCCCCCCCCTATCTCTCTCAGAATGAAAGCCCCAGGGAGAAGGGAAGGTAGAGGAAATGCTGCCGTCTCCTCCAGGACACCCTTTTTCGCTCTGAGTCGGTCTCTAGCCACGCCACGCTCAGAAGGGGAGGGGCTTGGAGCAACACGTGAGCGCGGCAGTCGACACTGAGTGATGTGTCCACTTTGCTGTTCTGGGCGGCTCATCTCAAACCACCCTCCCCCTCTAACCATGCCGTGCTCTGAAGCGCAAGGGTTTGGAGAATCCTGGAGACGTCAGCACAGCAGTCAGCGCCGACTTTGGTCTCCAGGCTGCTCTTTTCAGCAGCACTTCTCTTCTGTGGGGTAAGTTGCAGGCGGCTCCTCCAGTATTTTTTAGGCGGAAGTCATATAAAAGTTGTAAAAGTCACGGTGAGGGGGGAAATTAACTAAAAATGTGACCCCTGTCACTACCGTGACTAAATTTTAGCCCTACTCATCACTGTAGCTTGTGACTCCATAAATCTGTTAACTGTTGAAGAGTTAGCTATTTAAAATGAAGTAGCCCAATAAGAACTGGATTGAACTTCTCCATTAAAGGCTGCTTTTGCTGTTTGCACTTGTGTTTTTGGAAGGCAGAAGTGGAGTGTGTGCGTGTTGTACTGTGTAGTGTTTGTGTGTGCATGTGTGCGCACGTGCAGTTCTGGGTTGTGTGTGTGTGTAGTCCTTGGAGGTGAACGTGTGTGTTCATTGCTGGACTAAATGTTCTCTGTGTACCTTTGTGTGTGTGCATGGGTAGTTTTTGAAGGTTTCTCTGTGTGTGTAGTGCAGGAAATTCATGTTGGGAGGGGGAGGGTATGTAAGGGCTGGAGATCAGTGGGAGAAGAGGCTTTGTGAATTAATGGGGAAGGAAGGATGGGGTGTACTGAAGGCCTGGGGTGGTCTTGAAGGTAGTGTTTGTGTGTGAGGTGTCTGTGTGTGGACTGCTCTCAGGCTGCTTGCAAAGGTCCCACCCAGAAGAAACTTTTTGGAGTGGTCAGAGGTGAGTGCTCTCCCCACAAGACACCCCCATGCATGTAATGGGTTTTTCCATCATGTTTCCCAAGGGCTATTCAATAGAAGCACATTTGATTTGATTGGCACCAGAGCCATGCAGCTTTGTTTTCCCACGTGAGAAAAACCACGGAGCATTTGCCTCGTGGAGTTTTCCCAGGAGGCAAAAACTGCATTTTGTAACATTGGAATGTGGTCTTAGATCAGTGATGGACAACAGAAGGGGGGGGGGGAAACTCCACAGTGTAAACTTCACTACGCTGAATAGAGGTGTGCACTAGGGACCTGTGTCATCATTATTATTATATTTTGTTATTTTAAACTTTCATTTTCGTAAATATCAAAATTCCATTGTCATTTTTGCTTTCGTTTTCGATTTCCATTGGTTTCTTCATGGGGCTACCCATGGTGATGGCCTAGAAGCTGCAGCTGGTGCAGAATGCAGTGGCCCGTCTCCTGGTGGGACTGGGCTGCCAGGAGCACATTACACCAGTGCTCCGTTCTCTGCACTGGCTGCCGATAGTCTTCCGAGCCCGATTCAAGGTGTTGATTTTAACCTATAAAGCCCTAAATGGTCTGGGCCCACCCTATCTGTGAGACTGCCTCACCCCCTGGGTACGCCCCTGCGATCATCGGGGGATGCCCTTGTGGTCCCCTGAGTCTTCCGGGGGGCCACATGGCTGGGCATTCTCGATGGCCGCGCTGAGGCTATGGAACTCCCGGTGGGGGTGCGTCTGGCCCCGAATCTTCTCTCCTTTCATAAAAGCTGCAAGACCTGACTGTTCTGCAAGGCGTTTGGCGGGGGAGAGGGATGAGGGTGTAGGGATGTGTTTTATAGTTTTATGATTTTGGTTATGCTGTTGTGAGCCACCCTGAGCTGCCTGTGGCAGGAGGGGCGGGATACTCAATTTATTTAAATAAATAAATAAAATTAAATTAAATTAAACACATTTACGGCTGTAACTTTTATTTTTACTATATTTGGATTAAGATTGGAGAGATTATACCTCCAATGGAAGGCATTATGTGTACCAAAATTCAGATAGATTGGATAAAGGAATCCAATTTTATAAGTGGTTGAATTGTTATTTTGCACAAATCTGCATATACATTCCTGGCTGTAACTTCTTTGTCTCCCATCTAAGGTGGGTGCAACTTGGCAGGTTTATACCCCTCCCCAAGATTACTACCTATGCCAACTTTCAGAAGGATTGAATAAAGGGTCCTGGTAGTATAAACAATTAATTTATAAATGTGTGTCTGACTGTAACATACTTGTACTCCAACCAGTGTACATGAAATTTGACAGGGCTGTATCTCACACCTTCAGGCTCATCTCTGCCAAATATTGGAAAGATGTGATAGTCACAATTTTATAAGTCTGCACAGCATATGCAGAGCCTGAGCCTATACCAGGGATTATTTTACATGTCACTGTGGTATAAGATCAGTTTGTGATGCTAATTGGCCAGCAAAAATGTCAACCAAATATCCTTGTTCTGTATTGCGGCCATCCCAACATCTCTTCCCCCACTTGTTACTGGGAAGTCCGAAGCATCTGTTTAGGAAAGAGCCAACAGAGATTTTCTTATGTCCTCTGTCACAGTACGGCAGGATGTGATTGTGATGATAACTGGTCAGCCTGGATGTGTAAACTATATTTCGTGATTTCTGGAATGCTATCCATGAAGTCCAAGTTACGTTCTGTGCCCGCCTCAGGGCCACCCCTCCCCCATGCCTGCCTCAAAACCACTACTGATTGGTCCTGAAAAGCTGGAAGCATATAGTAATTGGCCAGTTAATGTGTCTGTCAATCTTTTGGGTTGCTCCCCATCCTCCCTCCTACAGCCTCCCTCCCCCTGCCATGCCTGGTGTCTGCTGGCATGTGCTGCTATTTATCTGAATAATAATGGTCTTCAAGGAGATAACTTAAATTGCTTATAAAATTGGGGCCCTTTATCAAATTGTCCTGTTTGGCAGAAATGACAGGGAAGGTGTGGGATATATTGCTGCCAAATATCTTGTAAACAGAATGGAATATAAAAATGGTACTCCAGGAAATGTGTTTTCAAGTTGATGTCTGGCAACCCTCTAGCTACAGACAAAATAGCACCCTCTACATTATATAGCTGGTTGTTTTGTTTTGTTTGTATGTTTTATCTTTTACATTTTTGTGTGTTTTTTCTGTAAGTTATTTTGCAATGACCTTTGGTCACGTAAATAAATAAACTGATTTGATTTGAACGTCTTATAACTTCAGGACCCTTTGTTCAGTATTTCTGAAATTTTTCAGGCCTGGTAGTCTTCGGAAGGGACATAACCTTCCCAGCTTTCATGCAAATTGGATGGAAGGTAAAGAAGTAGCCATATGTATGCAGCTTTTCTTTAAATCACAAAATTCAATTGCTTATAAAATTGGTTCCCTTTATCCAATCCTTCTGAAATTTAGTACATAGTGCTCTCTATTGGGGGTGCAGACTCACCAAGTTTAATGAGAATTGAATAAGAAAAACAAAGTTATAGCTGGAAATAAGTTTTTCAGTGTTTCCCTATTATTTCAAAAACTAAGATTCATTTTTGTTTTTGTTCTTCATTTGTTATTACAATAACAAAAAAGAAAACATTAATTTTCATTTTTGTTATAATAACAAAAACAAATTGCACACCCCTAACTGAGCCAATGGGAAATTACAACTGTTCTATGCATAGGAACCAACAACAAAACTACTGGATCAAAATGTGGACCACAGCGTAAGAACCATGTTGTGATCTAACCTCTGAACTTTTTTGCGGGGGAGGTATTAGTATGAAGCCAGCTTGGCTGGAGTTTTTATGTGTGAGCTAGCCAAAGGGCTAGGGTGAGATTCCAAACTATTAGAAATGCAAAGTACTGTATTACTAGTATTGAGGGTGGGAGCACTTACATAACAGCAGGATATGGTGAAGGGAAGCAGAGACCTAACAAATATCTGCATTGGAAAATGGCACCTAATGGAATGTGTTTGTTAAATGTGATTTAGCACATCCACGTTGTATTCTAAAGTGTGGTTAGCTGGTCTCCCCAGGGTTAATTTAATCCATTTTACAAGTTTTAAAATAGAAATATTCTTGCCCAAGCTAAGGAAGATTTAAATCACGGTCAACAGCACATTTACACTTTCCGCTAGATGATGCATTTTTTTTCCTGTTTAGACCAAGCCCGAGGCCCTCCAGTGACACCTGCAGAAGTCCATAAATCTCTCAGAGGAGGGGCATTTAAGTCTGTTATTTACATGTATACAAATTGTGTACAGTTCATACAATGAAGTAAAGAATGTGAGTGTAGACGTTATACAATTCGTTGTACACAATGAAGTTATGTAGAAACAGACTTAAATTACTCTGACACAATTGTTCCTTGTCAAATTATGAT
>QEPC01015241.1:816337-908885 GCA_003113815.1 Sphenodon punctatus
ACTAATAACTCAGTTTTGGCTGCATCAATCAGTATCATATTTCAGAAGCACTTGTTGTTGATCTCATTCTCAAAGCCTGTGAAGTTTGGGGTCTCAATCCATCCAGGGGGAGGAGATATTAATGAATCAAATACCCGAGGACGTTATGAATTTTGACCATGAGCAATTAATGTATAAGCAGTTACAACATTTTATTTTCCTAATGGATCTTTTTCAAACTTTGTGGATATGATGGTCCTCACAACTTTCAGCCGTGGCTAAATTTTCAGAAATGTAGGTCAAGCAGTTTCCACAAAATCAGGGCTTCAGCAGTCCCCTGTTTATAATGAAAGGTGGTTGTACATTTAAGTATTCAGGCAGCTGCCGCTGCCTGAATAATGATAGAGTGAAGGTGGCTTTTGTAATTAGTCACCTAGAAGGAATGGCCTTAGTGTGGGCTACACCTCTGCTTACGGGCAAGAAGGCAGTGCTGGGGAATTATCGGGAGTTTGTGCAGGAGTTATTATTATTGTTGTTTATTCTATTATAAGCATTTGTATAGCACCAGCGATGTACCTGGCACTTTACAGAGAATAAGATAGGCACAGTCCCTGCCCGAGAGCTTACAATCTAACGTGCCTCTTCAATTTACCCACACTGGGTGGTGGACGCTAAGGCTGCTATCCTGTGCTTGAAACGGGAAGGGGCCACTGTTGGAATATGTAACCCGATTCCAGCAGCTCACCTTTGATCTGTCCTGGCCAGACAAAGTATTGCAGGTACACTATTGGAAGGGGTTATGCGAGAAGATAAAAGACCAGTTGTGGTTAACTGCAATGCCGGACTCTTGGCATACATTAGTCACTCTCACCCTGCAAATTGATGAGCGCCTGGCTGAGTGGCATCGAGAGAGGAAGCAAGAGTGGGGACACGCCCCGGTGTTAGACCTGTAGGTGGAGCTAATAGCAGGGCTCAGCCAGAGGAGCCCGAAGGTAGGCAGTTGAGGGCATCTCGGGGACCTTTGACAGCAGAAGAGAAAGAGCATAGGTGACAGGGGCACCTCTGTTTCTATTGTAGTACATCAGGCCACTTTACCAGAGGGTGCCCCCAACTACCCCCCTGCCCCCCCACGTAAGGAATTGGGAAATGCCCCATACCAGGTCAATAAGTTCCCTGTGGAACCCCTGTTTGGTGAGCTCAGTGATGGAAACACAGTGCTTTGCCGTTCCCACGTGTGTGTTCCACTAACCCTGTCTCTTTCCCCAACAGTTTCCGTAGTAGCGCAGGCCCTTATTGATTCGGGAGCATCGGCTAACTTCCTGGTTCAACAGTGGGTGGCACAGTACCATGTTCCTATGCAATTGTGGGACAGGCCAGAACTGGTACATGCCATTGATGGTTCCCCCCTGATATCAGGCCCTGTTATAAGGCAGACCTGGATACTGCTGGGTGCTTTGGGGGACCATGTAGAAAGCCTCCAATTTGATATTGTGGTCACCCTCATGTTTCTGGTAGTGTTAGGGTTGCCCTGGTTGCAGCTCCATAACCCAACAATTGACTGGCAGAAGAAACAAGTGAGGTTTAGCAGTCCCACGTGTGTGCACTGTATCGTGCCCTGCCCCTCGGGGAATTCCAGGGCACAGATTTGGGCAAGTGATGTTGGTTCCCTCATCGTAGCACAGGAGAGGGGATTACCTCTCAAGTATTCCCAGTTCGGTGATGTGTTCAGTGGCTCTTCTTCCCCCGCATCGCCCCTATGATTGCCCTATTGACCTTCTAACAGATATCGAATCCCCTCATGGGCGGATCTACACCTTTTCAGAGTCTGAATTACAGGTGTTGCGGGAGTATACGGAGACTGATTTTCAGAATGGTTTCATTTGCCACTCCTCATCCCCTGCAGGTGCCCCATTATTTTTTTGTGCCAAAAAGGATGGGGGGTTAAGGCCCTGTATTGATTATTGGGGATTGAACTCTATTAGCATTAAAAATAGATACCCCTTGCTCCTCATGCTGGAGCTGTTGACCAGGCTCCAAGGCGCCAGAGTTTTCACCAAACTAGATTTATGAGAGGCATATAACTTAGTGAGAATACAAGCAGGGGACGAGTGGAAGAAAGCCTTTAGAACACTCTATGGGCATTTCGAGTACTCCGTGATGCCCTTCGGCCTGGCCAACACCCCAACCACCTTCCAACATTTTATGAATGATATTTTTAGGGACCTGCTGGACCTTTTTGTTGTTGTTTACCTGGATGATATCCTTATATTTTCCCAAACGGAAGCAGAGCATGCAACCCATGTGGGGTTGATTTTGGAACAGCTCCACCAGAACCATCTATACTGCAAGTTGTCGAAATGTGTGTTCCATTTAGACTCCGTTCATTTCTTGGGGTTTATTGTTTCTGCTGCAGTAATTAGTATGGATATGACTAAGGTCCAAGCTATATGGGATTGGCCTGCCCCAGGGTCTGTGAAGTTCTTGCAATGCTTTTTGGGAAGCACCAATTATTATTGGCCGTATATTCCCCGGTATGCACATTCTACCGTACCCCTCACTCGCCTACTTTGCAAAGATCAAAGTTATGTGTGGGCGGAGGAACAGACGCAGGCCTTTGAGGCTTTGAAGCAAGCTTTTATGCAGGCACCGGTTACAACAACCCGACCCCAACTGGGCCTTTGTTGTTGAGACAGACGCATCCAGATTCTACCAAACTTGCTTCAGCTGCAGGCTCTGAGCACCGCAGCTGCCTCTCATCAGGTAATTGCTGGCCCAGCAGACTGCAAGCAAGGGAAGCCTCTCCAGACACGGGTACTAGGGGGGTGGGGAGTGCAATCCCCATGGCACCCTGAGCCACCCCCTGCCCCCTCTTTCATTGTCACTGTGGGCCCCGCCCCCTCCATACCCTGACACTTAATATATACTAGTAATTGGGTTTAAATGAATCCATATGGGCACTCACCATTAAAGAGCAGTTAACAAGTACTTCCACTAATGAAGGACTACCATTAGGTGCAATCCCAATTGCTACCATAGACTCAAGCCTTATGCTCTCAGTGCTGTTGTCATTTTGGATACTGTTGATTATACAAGGGAGGTTTTGAGACAGACATGAGATTACCTATCCTTGGATTATAATCCCACCACTCAGCTAAAAAACTCACTACGAGGAATTATTGAAGACGTGCATGTGGCAAACCAGGTTACAGATGAAGTGTTTGAATTTTTAATGGCGATGGAGGATAGGGTTCCTGTGTTCTATATTCTTCCCAACATTCACAAGCTAAAATGGCCCATCCCCGGTAGACCTATTGTCTCTGGGGTTGGCTCAATTTTTAAAAAAGCTGCCATTTATGTGGATACATTCCTGAAACCGTTTATTTTAGGAATTTCAACATATATCTGGGACTCTATGCATTTTCTTAATAGGATACAGGATTTACAGTTGGATATGGCCAAGATGTGGCTTGTTACAATGGATGTTGAGTCTTTATATACTAATATTCCTCAGCAGGAAGCTTTGATTATATTAGAACAGATTTTGGATAGAAGAGAGGATTTATACACACCACGTACCTGATTTATAATTAGACTGATGGAGGTTATTTTAACAAAAAAATATTTTCAGTTTGATAAAACCCACTATATGCAGACTAGTGGTACAGCTATGGGCTGTCGTTTTGCTCCTGAATTTACCAATTTGTTTGTCTTCTTTTGAAGAGAGGGTGATTTTATCACTAGAGGTTAATCCCTTTTGTCACATATAAAATGCTTCAAGAGATATTTGGATGATCTATTCTTTATTTGGGATGGGGATGAGCATACCCTTATACAGTTTCATGACTATTTGAACCAACAGCATTCGTCTATCAAATTCACATGAATTCAGTAGAACTGTTATTTCCTTTCCAGATGTTCAATTAGAGCTAATTAATAATTTGATTCAAATCACTGTTTTAAAGAAAAAGACAGATGTCAATTCCATTTTAAGGTTTGACAGTTATCATCCTATGCATATCAGGAGAAATATTCCTGTTGGACAATATTTGAGGTTGAGAAGAAATAATTCCTCTATTGTAAAATTAAAAAAACAAGCTTGGTTTTTTTTTACATGCGTAATCTGTTGTTAATTTTGTATGGTTGGGTGACTGCTTTGTTGAGCTTGTAGGGTTTCGTAGGCTATTTTTACTAAATATATACTCAGTGTTTTGGTTTTAAGTTTGGTTTTTTCCTATTTGTCACCCATTTGTACTGAGGGATCCCATCTCTGGTTTACCTGTTTTTCCTTTGAGTGGGATTCATTGTCTTGAGTTCATTGGTAGTAAGTTCCCCCCCCGCAAGTTACTGCCGAGGGAACCTAGGGGTTAGTTCCCTGACGCACTGCCAGCAGCCCCTCCCTCCCCCCCCCCCCCGCCAACAGTGCCGTTCACCGAGCCTTCGTGGCTCAGAACATTCAGCATAACTCAAAGCCCCACAGTGAAAAATGGGGTTTTAATACACAGATATCTCCATCCCCGTTCCCTCAAACCTCCCTTCTCCACTGCCAGACCTTGTAGGACCCATCCCTTGAATTTCTTTTTACATTGAGGGAAACATAGCCACACCCCACAACAGAGAAAACCCCAACAAAAAAATCTCACCAACCTCGGAAGTAAACAGCCTGAAAAATCCCATGCAAGTGAATGGAGGCACTAGCATTGGAACTCCTACCCACCTTAACTAATAGAGCTGCTCCCGCCGGCTCTATAAGAAAGAACTCAATAACAATAAGGTTACTAATCCACCACTAATCTTAGGGCTTCCTTGTATGAAAGCTAAACGTTTGTTAAGAATAAGCAGAAATGGAAGAGTCCTGTACAATTGGAGAAGAAGAATGGGGGTGGTAATAATAATAATAAGTGTTTATTTAGCACCAGCGATGTACCTGGCACTTTACAAAAAACAAGATAGACATGGTCCCTGCCCGAGAGTTTACAGTTTAAAGACAGGGGGAGGGGAGACAGGGAAGGGGGAACAGAGGGAGAGACAAGGGATGCAACATTCATGAGGATGCGAGAACTCAGGTACACATTCTTGGCTTGGTTACAGTACATTGGGAGTTTACAGATAACAGGTGGGGGATAATCCTGGGTGGGGATGATTAGCAGGAGTTGGAAGGGCGGAGCAGAAGAGGTGGGTTTTGAGGAGGGACTTGAAGGTGCAGAGGGTGGGGGCAAGGCGAACGAGGGCAGGGAGGGAGTTCCAGGCATGCGGGGCAGCAAGAGAGAAGGGCTGAAGGTGGTTGGGGGAGCAGGGGAGGCGTTGGAGGATGAGGGTGGGGATAGAAAAGGAGCGGAGTGCTAGAGCAGGGGTTCGGAGGGAGATCAGGGAAGAGAGATAGGGGGAACCGAGGTTGTGAAGGTCTTTGTAGGTGAGGACAAGGAGCTTGTACAGAATACACTCAGGAAGAAGGAGCCAGTGGAGAGAGGAGAGGAGAGGCTGCACATGGTCAAAGTGACGGGCTAGGTGGATGATCATGGCTGCAGAGTTTTGAACAGAGATGAGGGAAGAAAGGTGAGAGCGGGGAAGGCCAGCAAGGAGGAGGTTACAATAGTCAAGACGTGAGATGACTAGGGCATGAATGAGAGTTTTGGCAGAGGAGACAGATAGAAAAGGGCGAATCTTAGCAATGTTGTGGAGGGAGAAGCGACGGGATTTGGCCACGGAGTCAATGTAGGGTTTGAAGGTAAGGTACAAGTCGAAGATAAAGCCCAAGCTACGGGCATGGGGGACAGGGAGGATGGGGACCCCGTCGATGGAAATTGACAGGGAAGAGGGAGAGGAAGGATTGGGAGGGAAGATAAGGAGTTCAGTTTTTGCCATGTTCAGTTTGAGTTGGCGTTGAGACATCCAGGCAGAGATATCATAGAGACAGTTGGTGAGACGAGCTTGAACAGAGGGGGAGAGGGAAGGAGTGGAGAGAGAGAGTTGAGTGTCGTCAGCATATAGGTGGTATTGGAGCCCATGGGAGGCAATGAGTTTGCCTGAGGATAGGGTGTAGATAGAGAAGAGGATAGGGTCAAGGACAGAGCCTTGGGGAACCTCGACCAAGAGGGGTAGGGAGGAGGAGGGGGAGGAGTTAGGAAGAGATACATTGAAGGAGCGGTCAGAAAGGTAGGAGGAGAACCAGTCGAGGACAGAGTCCCTGGAATCCAATAATGGCTGCTGGGGCTACCAGATGAAACCTCTGATACCTTTCTAAGGTCCAACATGGGTCTAAATTTCTAACCCTTCTAAGGGAAAAATAGGATTAGAAACTCTGGTCCTCTGAAGCCTGCAGTTGTCTTTTTAAAGGCTCTCTTTAAGAGCTCTTCAATTTTATAAAGCTCAACAATGTGCAATTCCTCCAGAGGTATGTAGTTAAAAGGATCCCTGGGGAGTACTGGGAACAGGTAGGTGTTCCAAAACAGTCAGAGTCTGGAGTTCAGTTAATCAACCTTTCCGTTTTACAGACAAGTGGACATTGGAAATTGTGGTTGGCTGGTTGATCTGTGTTGAAACCCAGCTATGCTATTGACCTTAACATCATTGTCACGGGTTTGAGGGTCCAACACCCCACTTTGCTGGGTTGGGTGACTCAATTTACCTCACTTGCAGCCCACCTGAACCAGTTCTCTCTCTGGCTGGTCCAGTTCTGCAAAGGGGAGAATCCTTTTGCCACCCAAGGTCCTGAAAGCTTCCCGTTCACACACATACACACACACACTCTCTCTGGGTCCGCAAGAGCTTGAAAACTCAAGGCGCTCACTTGTGTTCCCAACGTAGACCACAGAACACTTCTTATCAAAGAAGAAAGTTTATTGATTACATAAGCCAAGATAAGTTGATACAGAGTGGCTAATCAAATGAAAAGTAATATAACGCATTCCTATTCTATACTAGGTAATTTCCTATATAAGATCTTACCCTACCGAGAGTCCATTCTAAGTCAGTGATGCAAATGACTGAGCACTGATCTCTTAGCTGGTAGAAAGCAAAGTCCTTTCTCTCAGTCCATAGTTCCAGCAGTCTCACTTGCTGGCATGCAAGATGCAGGTGAGCTCTCAGCTCCAAGAGATAATAGAAGATGGCTCCTTCTTTGTCTTGTCTGTTAGCTTAAATAGCATTTCAGAGCCCTTTGTTTCCCCTTCCCACCTTGGGGAAGCTGGAGAGGTTGTGGCTGTCCGCACGTAGCCAAAGCCAGCAGGTAGGCACACAGGCAAACTTAATTTGCACCTGAATGGGTTTCTGTCTGGTGTCTCCTCTGAAAACACATCCTTTATCTCTCTCCATTTCCTGGAGGGATTTTCCACCTCTCAGTTTACACTACATGATTTGAGTTGTCAGTTCTCAACATTACATCCATGTTTAACCTTTAGCTTTACATAGATGCTAGACCTATAGTTCAGTATCATTCCTGTGTGACCTTATGTTCCTTCATGACAATCATCCTCTGGCAAGAAGTTACAGCTAGGGAACTTAGATTAGATTAGCTTGCTTTTTTAAGACACTATGTCTAAGCTCACATACCAGGTGACATTGTCATCAAGCACCTCCTCCATTTAAAAAGTATCAAGAAAACAGAATATCAAGAAACCTATCCAGTCGGGGTGCTAGTGAGCATGCTGATGTGATAGAAGCATGGTGAAGGGGCTCTGCTGAGGCCTAGTGCTCTTCAAAGAAAATAATAACTTAAACCGCAGTTCTGACTTAAAAAAAACTATCCCAAGGTTGTTAGAATGACTAAGCAAGCCAAAAAAGGTGAAGATCATCGATAAGGGGAGGTACTGTGAGTTGCAATTAATGCCTGCTGCCCTGGCAGTGGAGTCTGAGGCAGAGGAAGGAGAAGACAACATGGCTGACACAGGCCCAGAAGCCCATGAGGGAGGCCTAGTAAGATCTTCAGAGATAGCCGAAATACTAAAGGATCTGAGAAAGGATCTGAAGTGGGTATGCACAGACCTGATGGATGAAATGAGCTCGCTGAAGACTGCTTTTACATCTGTGTCTAAAAAAGTGGAGGTAGTAACGAAAAGAATGGATCAAGCTGAGCAGTGAGTCAGCACGCTCGAGGATAAAGTTTTAACTCATGATTACCTTCTCAATATGCTCTCTGTTTCCATGACCCGGGACTGCTCTAAATGTCTAAATGTCAGGATCTCAAAAACAGGAGCAGATGGTCCAATCTGAGGTTTATGGGGGTCCAGGAAGGACGGGAGTCTCGTGATGCCTGCAAGTTCATACAACGGCTGTTGGGGGGCTTATTTTTCTGCGGAGACCCATCTACATGAGGTGGTGGTGGAGCGGGTCCACCGGACCCTCTGCGCAAACCCGGGCGATGGAGAATTCCCCACCCGGGCCATTATTGTTAAATTTCTAAAGTTTAGCGAGAAGGAGGACATTTTGCACCTAGCTCGCACGACACACTCTTTAGAATTTGAGGGAGAAGCAATTAAAATCTTTCCAGATCTCGTGCCAGAAACCCTAGCAAAAAAGAGGGCCTGGTATAAGTATGCAGACAGACTTAAAAAGCAAGGAATAAAGACCCAGATACGGCACCCTGCACACCTGTCTTTCATCTTTAAAGGCCATCGGAGATCCTTTGACACCATTGCTGGCTTTAAGAAATTCCTTACGTCCAACCTGGAGCTGGAGAGCAACATACCAGAGGGAGACAACTCTGCTACCACTTAAGCAGATTTTTTCTTTTCTAGAAAGCCCAGGGTTTCCAACTAGACACAGAGAGAGAGAGAGAGAGAGAGAGAGAGAGAGAGAGTTTTTATTAATGGCACTGGCGTTCACCATGACCCAAACAACAACAACAACAACAAACATACAAACAAAACAAGGTTAATAGAATCTATAAAATCTACAAATAAAGTAACAGTGAAATATACAATTGTATAGATTCAGGGATCAGTCATTGTTGCATCTCCACCGTAGAGGAGAATAAAGTAAGGGAAAAGATCAAAGGGCAGAGGAAAAACAATATCCTCACGGTTTAGCAACCGAGTCAACAGAATCCATACAGCTCTCAGAACCATGTTGAAAATTCCTACATTTTATTCATTTATTTTCATTCATTCATTCATTTATTGGATTTCTATACCGCCCCATCCTGCACAGCAGCTCGGGGCGGTTTACAACAATAAAAACATTTAAAACATTTAAAATACAACCATAAAACAAATCAATAAAGCTGGTGGTATATAAAAATAAATAAACAGGTGGGGGATTAAAAACCCCCCCCCCCCTCCCTCCCAAAGGCCTGGGCAAACAGCCAGGTCTTACAGTTCCGCCGAAATGTCAAAAGGCTTGGGGCCAGGCGAGCTTCCTCCGGAAGGGAGTTCCACAGCCGCGGCCCTACCACCGAGAATGCCCGCTCCATCGTGGCCCCCCGCTTAACACGGGGGACCTCCAGGAGGGCACCCCCGGCAGACCGCAGGAGTCGTTCCGGGGCGCGAAGGGCGAGGCGGTCCCTAAGGTAAGAGGGGCCAAGGCCGTATAGGGCTTTATAGATCATTACTAGGACCTTGAACTTGGCCCGGCACACTATCGGCAGCCAGTGCAGCGCTCGGAGCACCGGTGTAATGTGCTCCCGGCGACCCGTCCCCGTAAGAAGACGGGCCGCCGCATTCTGCACCAGCTGCAGCCTCCGGGCCAAGAACAAGGGAAGCCCCACGTAGAGCGCGTTACAGTAGTCGAGCCGCGAGGTGACGAAGGCATGGATGAGGGAGGCCAGGTCCGGGCCAGAGACATACGGACGCAGCCTACGTACCAGATAAAGCTGGCGGAAGGCAGCCTTAGCGACTGCCTCCACCTGCCGCTCCAGCCGCAGGTCTGCGTCCAATATGACCCCCAGACTCCGGACCTGCTGAGCTACAGGGGGGCAAACCCCCCCAACCAGGGGGGCCACCACCCCCTTCGCCCTCCCCACCACCATCACCTCCGTCTTATCTGGGTTGAGCTTCAGTCTGCTCCGCCGCATCCAATCCGCCACGGCCTCCAAACATTGGGATAGCACCGAGACAGCAGGGTCTGGGTCGGTAGAAAACGAGAGGTACAGCTGAGTATCATCAGCATACTGGTGACATCGCACCCCGAACCCTCTCACGACCTCCCCCAAGGGCTGCATATAGATGTTAAATAATAATGGAGACAAGATCGATCCCTGCGGAACGCCACACGGTAAGGCGCGGGGGCTCGATGTTTCTTCCCCCAACACCACCCGTTGGCTCCTCCCCGAGAGGAATGAACGGAACCATTCAAGAACAGTCCCGTCCAGACCCCCCCGGTCACGCAGTCGTCTCAACAGCAGCCCATGGTCCACGGTGTCAAAAGCGGCCGAGAGATCGAGCAGGATGAGAAATGTCGAACATCCCGCATCCATCTCCCGGCGGAGGTCGTCCACCAAGGCCACCAACGCCGTCTCGGTGCCATAGCCGGGGCGGAACCCAGATTGAAAAGGGTCAAGGAGCCCGATATTATCTAGATGACCCTGGAGCTGGAGCGCCACTGCCCGCTCAATAACCTTCCCTAAAAAGGGAAGGTTAGAGACAGGTCGGTAGCTGGCGAGCGCGTCTACGTCCAACGATGGTTTTTTCAGCAGGGGGCGCACCACAGCCTCTTTTAAGCAAGGCGACAACCTCCCCTGCCGAAGGGACGCATTCACCACCCTCGCCAGCACCGTCCCCAACGTCTCCCCGGAAGCTTTTATTAACCAGGACGGGCACGGATCTAGTTGACAACACGTGGCCCTCACAGACCCCAGGACATCCACCACATCGGCCGGCGTCACTTCCTGAAACTCACCCCATAAAGATGGACCAGACGGACCCTCCGCCCCCCCGCGCTCTTCCCCTACTGCTATCAACCCAGCGTCGAAATCGGCCTGAATCCGAGCAATCTTGTCTGCGAAGTAGATGACAAACTCCTCACAGCGGGCCCGGGACAAGTCCCCATCCAGGCGGAGGGAGGCCGGACTAACCAGCCCCCGCACCACCCGAAACAGCTCCGCTGGACGCGACTTCGCAGACGCTATGAGGACGGCGAGGAATTCCTTCCTCGCCGTCCTCACAGCCTCAACATAGGACCGCAAATGGGCCCTATGGAGAAGACGATCGGAGACAGACCGAGTCCGACGCCAGCGTCGCTCTAGCCTCCTGCCCACACGCTTCATACACCGCAGCCCCTCAGTAAACCAAGGGGTCCTGCGGTGACGAGACCGAGGCAGAAGGCGCCTCGGAGCCACCCTGTCAATGGCCTCCTCCAGCAAGATGTTCCAATGCCGGACCAGCTCATCCACAGAGTGACCGTCCACATCCAGGGTAAGCTCCCTCAGGACCTCCTGGAACCGCTGGGGTTCCATCAGCCTCCGAGGGCGGACCATCCTAACTGGTCCCTTCCCCTTCTGGAGGGGGCGCGCTAAAAGACCGGCCTGAAGGAGGTAATGGTCCGTCCACGACAAGGGCACCGCTGTCACCTCCCCCACAACCGGACCCCCCGCCTCAAGGCCAGAGCCGAAGATCAGGTCGAGGGTATGTCCCCCCACGTGGGTCGGGCAGATCACCTCCTGGGACAAGTTCATAGTTGCCATGGCGGCCATGAACTCCCGCTCCGCCCCAACAAGGCCGGCATCGGCGTGGACGTTGAAGTCCCCCAGAACCAAAGTCCTGGGGGAGCCCAACACCACCTCCGAGGCCAGCTCCGCTAGAGCGGTAAGGGATGCCGCCGGGCATGAAGGGGCCCGGTACACCAGCAGCACCCCTAGCTTGCCCCCAGCCAAATCGATCACCACGTGCAGAGCCTCTACACCCATAATCTCCCGCACTGGATACCTCCTAACAGGCCAGTCTTCCCTAAAAACAATAGCTACACCCCCTCCCCGGCCGCCCATGCGGGGCTGATGCTGCACGGCATACCCAGCTGGAACCAGATCCGCCAAAGTTGGACCGGCCAGATCATCCAGCCAGGTCTCCGTGATGCATGCGAGGTCCACGGCCCCATCCAAGATCAAATCATGGATAATTGGGGCCTTGTTAACAACGGACCTCGCATTCATCAGCACCAGCCCCCCACGTGCGGACCCTGGACCCGGCACCTCCCTCCCCCTTAGTGGGGGGGTGATGACCTCCACCTCCCTCAGGCACCGCGGACCCCTAGGGGCCCGTGCCTTCCCACCCCATGGACCATACCGTCCGCGCCCCATCACGACCCCAATGGCCATGCCCTCCCCTCCGTCCACCCAATCCCAGCCCTTCAGACCCAGCTGCTTGCCCCCCGGCCCTCCCTCCCCCCTCCCCCCCCATAACCCTCCCCCCCCCAACCATACCCTCCCCATTCTCCCTCGGTCTCCCCCTCTCACGGGGTGTATACATACACCCATAGAAGCAGTATTCCACTATTAGGCGAAAGTCAGCATACATTACCAAAATAGAGAACAAGGTAATAGTCCAGTAGAGGTCAGCAGATTTAAATATCCCATCCCCAACCAGTCTAATCTAGATGGGAATTGGCAAAAAGTTACAAGACCTTCCTCTCCTTACACCCAACTATTTTTGGTCTGAGGGACTTCCCTTCCTGGACAAATTTCTCTCAACTTTATAAATATCTGTGGACAAAGTTGGGTCACACGAAGCGCTCCAACTAACTGGAGATTGATGTAAATAGGTTGTCTATTAGTTTGTTATAATAATCCAAAGTTTTTCGCTTGATCTTAATAGGTTACATGCAAATGTAACGTTGATTGTGTAAAAATGTATTAACTAAGAAACGTTAAGGTTTTGCTGTTGTGCCCCTGAGCCACAAGATGGCGGTATAACATTACAAAACACAATTCATAAAATGTACATACACAATCATATACTCAAACAAAATCCACATGAAAAATATAATATAATACATCAATAAAATAGCTAGAAAAAGACAAATATGCAATGAGCCCAACACGTTTCAAGCAAAAGCTCTTCCTCAGGAGTGTTCTTTTGCTGATAGTCTCTTACATGCCGTGCATAAATAGTCAAGAGCCACCTTTTCTCTCTGCTACAGGCTCTGAATATTATGCTGCTTGAAACATGGATATGTCACTAGCTCTGGAGAGTATCTCCTTCTAATCTCTCTGCCACAACATCTGAAACGTGTTGGGCTCATTGCATATTTGTCTTTTTCTAGCTATTTTATTGATGTATTATATTTTTCATGTGGATTTTGTTTGAGTATATGATTGTGTATGTACATTTTATGAATTGTGTTTTATATTATAGTATATTTCAATAGTATTAGGTGTCTTTGGACTTTTTGTTTGGTTGTCTGACAAGATGATGTGCCGTTTGAAGGCTAAAGCCTTCTCAATAATTTACTCTGACCCTGGACGCTTGTGGCCTGACAAGAAGAGCCATTTAAAGGCTAAGACCTTCTCAGTAATCTGCTTTGACCCTGGACACTTGTGGCCTCACAAGATGTACTGTGTAAAGGCTAAGGGCTTCTCAATAATTTACTCTGACCCCGGACACTTGTGGCCTGACAAGATGTGCCGATTAGAGGCGAAGGCCTTCCCAATAATTTATTCTGACCCTAGACAGCTGTGGCCTGATAAGGTGCACCACTTAAAGGTTGCGACCTTTCAAATTATTAGCAATGATCCTGGACACTTGTTGCCTGTCAGGATGCGCTGTTTGAAGGTTAAGGTCTTTTTAGAAACCAATGCTAACCCTGGATATTTAACTAAAATAGCTACATACCCTGGACACGTGTTGCCTGACACGATGTGCCGTATGAAGAAGGACAAGGCCTTCTTCACAAATAAAACTGTCTCTGGACACTCCTGGCCTGACGAGAGGTGCCTTCTAAAGGCTAAGGCCTTCTTTATTCTGAAAACTAACATACAAAATAAAGTTGCAAACCCTGAGAACTCCTACATATTGAAATGACAAAATTAAAAGTCATTTCGTTAAATGTGAGAGGCCTAAATTGCTCGACTAAGCAAAGAAGGGTTGCTCAATATCTTAAAATGCATAGGGCTGCAATTTTTTTCTTACAAGAAACCCACTTAGGGGGAGGGCTGCCTTAGGAACAAAAACTATGGATCTTTATTCTTTTCCTGTGCACCCAAGAGGAAAGCGGGAGTAGTGATAGGATTTGCAGCTAATATAAATTTATTTAAAGCAAGTAAAGGATAAGGAGGGGCACTTCCTTTTGCTAATTGGTAAACTTAGGATCAATTAATAACTCTAGTCACATATATGGCCCAAATGGAAACTCGGAGTCCTTTTTCAGAGAGAACTTGCTCCACATTTCAGAATCAACACAAGGAGAGGTATTGGTAATGGGTGATTTAAACTTCCCCCTCTCATGCCACGATAAGTCAAGTGGCAATCCCCTAGAAGGCTGGCAGAGACGTGTAGTGAAACTAATTGAAGACTCCTGTCTGAAAGACATCAGCAGGACCCTGACCCCTAATCAGAGGGACTACACTGTCTTCTCACCTAAACACGGGTCATATACTAAAATAGACCATGCTTTAGCCTCGGGTGGCCTACTCGAGAAATGTTGGAAGGTAACCACCATAGCCGCAGTTTTCATGGACCATTATGCCTTGGAATTAAGTATGAATCTAGGCACACAAGATGGGTGCCCAAAGGGGGCCTGGCAGCTCCCCATAAACCTCTTACAAACCCAGGATGTCAAAGAGAAAGAAAAAGATACAATAACAGATTACTTAAAGAATGATACCCCTGTGGTGAGTTCTCATGTCCTATTGGAGGTGGCTAAAGCTGTGCTCAGAGGAGAATTTATCTCTATAGCAGCCTATCAAAGAAAGACCAGAGGGGCAGAAATAAAAGATTTATATATGCAATTAAATAAACTGTTACTGGCTGATAAGATGGACCCCAATAAAAAGCACCAGAAACAAATTTTAAAAATTAGAGGAGAAATAGAATTTATTGAATCAGACAAAATTGCCAAACAAATGCGTAGTATTAAATCACTATACTATGAAAAGAGTAACAAGGGAGACAGATTATTAGCTAATATGGTTAAAAATAAAAGGAACAAAGCAATGATCACGAAAATTAGGACGCCTGCTGGTCTGGTAACCACACAAGAAGAAAAAATATCAGACACAATGGTTAACTTTTACCAAGGGCTGTATACATCAGTTTCCCCCCAAAAGGGTGACATTGCCAATTTCCTGAGGTCTATAAGGTTGCCAAAACTTACAGATGATCACATAGAAATGTTGAATTAAACCTTTTCCAAGGAAAAACTAATAAACACTATTAAACAGCTTCCCAGGAGAAAGGCAGCAGGACCAGATGGGTTTCCCACTGAATTTTATATAACATTTGCAGACTTGCTGGTTCCTGTTCTTCTCCGTGTTTACAATGACATCTTGAAACTCGGGAAAATGCCAGACACCTTTTCTGTGGCCAATATAGCTTTAGGCCTAAAGGCTGATAAGCTAGCAGAGGACTGTGCAAGCTACTGTCCTATCTCTCTGCTTAATTCTGATTTCAAAATATCCTCAAAAACTCTGGTCAACAGATTGAACAGTATAGGGGATACTGTAGATGCTGACCAGGTGAGATTTATCCCCTGAAGGCTGGCCGCTGATAATGTCTGTAAAGCAGTGGATTTAATACACCAAATCACTATCTCTAAGGAAAGTGCGGTGGTAGTCTCGATGGATGCGGAAAAAGCCTTTGATCGGATTGAATGCGGTTTGTGTTTTTTTAGACTGACATATGGGTTTTTCTGGCAATTTCATGACCTGGGTCTCAGCGATCCACCGAGAACCGACCTCACAATTAATAATCAATGGTCGGCTATGTGAGGCCTTTACGCTACAAAGGGGGACATGCCAAGGTTGTCCCTTATCCCTGCTTCTTTTTGACATTGCGTTGGAGCCTCCTGGCCGACTAAGGGATTGAAGAAGGAGCTATTTGGTGCTTATAGAATAAAAGGACATTTCCCATCTATATGGTGAATTGAAGGATATCTGGCACACACCACATCTAAACTACATCAAAAAATGGGAAAGATGTGCATACCAAATTAGACAAAACTGCACAAATGCAATTATGGCAGCATATTCATAAATGCTCCACCTCACTTGCTATTGCTGAAATGGAAACAGAGGTATTGCTGAGACTATATTTAACACCCTCTCATATCTTGAAAATGAATAGCTCCGCCTCCGCCCTGTGTTGGAAGGATTGTGGGGAAGTAGGTGACCGGTATCATTGTTTATGGGGTTGTGTACACATACAGGAGTTCTGGGCCAAAGTCTGGAGATTTGTTGGAGAGGCTACAGGTCTGGTCATACCTTTTAAGGCAGAGATAGCCCTTCTTGGCCTTTATCCTAAGATACTGCTTCTGAAGGTTCATAAAGACACCTGTGTCCAGCTGTTTCTGGTCGGACTGAATGTCATCTCCAGAAATTGGAAATATAACAGAGCTCCAACAATGACTGAATGGTATAACTGAATATGGTATGTGATGACCATGGAGAAAGTTCACGCAGACTCTGGTGGAAAATTGGAAGATTTCTACAGTACATGGTCAAGGAGCTTCACCTGTCTGAAAAAACTGTTCTTTTTGGACCCAATCAATGACACAATACTTTTGCTGAACATTTGAGGAGTCTTGGGCATCCAGCTGAGGTATTACAGTCATGGAATGGGGTCATGCATCAGCACTTTTTTGTTTGTTTGTTTTGGAGAGGGGAGAGGAAGAGGGGAAATAAAAACAAAATAAGGTAATGTGAGACAGCTCAATATGTGGTACATTAGCCCCGTGCTGGAAATAGGGACTAAAGATGTATATGCAATGTTGTAATATTGAATATGTAAAGCTGACTTAATAAAAATTTGTTTTAAAACAAAAATATCCAGTCCATTTCTCTTGGAATTGTGGCCAGCCACAGGGGTCCGTTCTCATCACTACTGGCAGTTCTGATGTAACTGAAGTATTCTTATTATGATCACCTTCCTCATGTCTTCTAGGTGAGGATCTTACAAGGCAAATTCCAGTGTGAAGCAGATGGAAATGAAGAACATACCATTATTTCCTGGTACTTACTAGGGCTGGCTATCTACTGGGAAAGCCATACCCAGTTCCAGAGCACATCTGTAATTTGATCCAAGTATCAACTAAATAGAGTGCCTGAAGATCTGACTTGAATTCTAAATTGACTGGACCTGTAGTGTGTTCTTTCCTCCAACTGAGGTCAAGGTGCTCAAGGCCAAACAACATGGGCTATGCTTATGTGGGACATCCATTCCAGTGCCAAGGGAAATCTACTAGAGCAATATCTAAAACTACATCCCTTTTTGAGAATTTCTCAGGCTTTACATTGGAGGCACTGAACTACCAGGACCTGACATGATTCCACCTATATAGGCCTCATTTCTGACCTGCTAAAAGCTTGCTCCAAAGCTTTTGGCACACCAGGTTCACAGGACATTTAAAGACCTTATGTGGTGCCTACTTGGATTTAAAGATGTCAGAACCATAGCGAGCCTGTTCGGAGCAGTCTCTGACTCTGACATCTGTATCTGGACTGTCCCAGAATTGAAGTAGCAAGCCTCTCTGCCCAGGTTCCCATTAGCAAGATTAGGGCAAGTTTTAACTTGGGGTGATGATAGACATGATGGGGCCTTCTATGGCCAGAGACTCACCATCATGTCCATTTCCAGGCTGCCAGATATGGGCCCATTGTTGCTCTGGCCTGGGTCTGAAACTGGCCCAGATAGGGTCCCCCCAAAGATTCCAGGCCAAGGGCCACCCAGGCAGGCCAACACATCTGTTTGCAGTTCCATCCCCAATTTAGGATTGGAAGCTGCCATGACTGGAAGTCATGCCTGCCTGTCCTGGCGGGGCGCACTGGGGGCAGGCCAGCCCACCCATAAATTGTCTTCCCCCCCCCCCACTAGGGACGGGGAGGGTTCGCCAGCTGACCCGGTTGGGTGCACGTTTATTCTGTGCTATGACCTGACCTTGCCTGCTGCCCACTTATTTTTCCCTTAGAATGAGCCCAATTGCCTTAATCATCGATACATTTGAAAAGATTAGTATTGAGGGAGCATGCGACCCCTGAGATCGTCCGTGGGGGCCTTTTTGGAGGTTACCCGGGTGAGGCGGGTGGCCACTGATGTGAGATCTTTTTCAGTGGCTGCCCCTGTGCTGTAGAATTCACTCCTGGAGGAGGCTCGGTTGGCCCCCACCCTCCTGTCATTCTGACGTTTGTGTAAGACCTGACTGTTCCGCCAGGCTTTTGGCGAGGGGGGGGGTAGGGTTTGGGAGGGAGGGTGAGTTTTTATTATTTGTTTTCAAATTTGTTGATTTATTTTTAAATGTTTTATTGTTACATTTTTTTTTGGTGTTGTCCGCCACCCCGAGCTGCCTTTGGGCAGGAGGGGTGGGATATAAGTTTTAAATAGATAAAAAACAGTGTCAAAGTGTAGTAGTTTGGTTTACCTGTGTTAATCGGAATGAGACCTGAGTCTCTGCTTCTGCTGCCTCCAAACGTGGTTGCCTCCCACTTCCCCTATGGATTTTTAGCACACACCAACTCTACCCCCAAGTTGAGAGAAGGGCCTCTCTCATTACCCTGCCTCAGACTCACAGCGTACCAGCAGGCAGAGCGGACTCCATTCCATTACTCCGTTCTCCTGACAGGAGCTTTCTGTTCTATGAGAGTGAGGGAGCAGGGACTGCAAGTAGAAGTCACCAGGACTTGGCATGGGCCAAGCAATAATGAACCAATAAGTTGAGCATGCTCTCCCTGAGGCTGTGAGGGGAAGCAGCCACTCAAGACATACAAATTAAAGAGGGATCAAAATATGGGGTGTCCCACAAAATACAAGACAGTTAAAACTGCCATTCTGACCCCATCATGCCAAATTTTCTGAAATTCATGGGATTTTCTTGACATTTCCCTTTTTATCCTTTTCTGCACTGAGGGAATTTTTCCTTTATCTGGCAACACTGGCTGGGTGCTCTGCCCCTGACATGGCCCCACTGAGCATGTGCAGAACTGTGAGTACTTGGGAGGGGGCAGGAACCCGTCAGTAGACACTGCATTCCAGAAGATTCTGAGGTCTGATTGCACATGGCACTCAACTCACATGTGTGTGAATGTACAGAGGCCACTCGAAGAAGAACGGGCTGTGAGTTGTCTTACAGTAAGGAGACTGTCAGCATTGCCTTACAATTTGGACAGGAATATATGGGAGTGAAATCTGTTCCTTTCAACCCTCCATTTTTTTTAAAAGGTGTGAATATCCACAAAGTGACAAGCAAATAGTTATACATAGAAATATTTATTTGTATTAAAAGTGAATGTTACTAGTAGAATACTGAATTTAAAATATATTATAAATCATGAGATCATCAATTAAGGCAGAAATTTCAATCTCACATCTTTAATAAATACACTATAAAAATATTGAGTGTACTCTATTGTAATCAGAGGTAATCAATATGCTACACTATTATAATGTAACACATATTTTGCTGTAACCATTTGAACTTACTGCATTTTTCTGAACCTCAACTTTTTAAGGTTAACAAAGATATCAGCACTACTTAAAATGTCAATGATTAAAAATATAAATTGCAGGGTTTTTTTTGTCTTCCAGATCGCTGCCAGAGGGCCTGGATATAAGTGACACTGTTGCTCTATACTAATGTTACAGTGGCAGCATTTATTTACGTGAGGCATAGCACAACTTTTGGTTCCTTACTCTAATTTTTTTTTTTTAAAAAAAGTGTAAGAAGCTGAAACATTTGAAAAAAACTTTTCAAATAACATTTTCAGTTCCTTCTAGTTGTATGCATTTCATAATGGCCACAGCAAAACAACTTACTAACCTACGTTATAAGCAGAGTCATGATTGTTTTATTGTGTGCAAGATTTTTGTGATTAGAACTACACAATAAAAGAAGAGTAGAAATCCAGACTTTTCAAAAGGCATTCATCTTTAAATTAAAACAACTCTTAACCAAGTTGACAAATGTATGACTCTGCAGCATTTGACAATTGCGTTAGTTGATACAATATCTGTATGCTCACTACAGAAAATGAATAATACACTGTTATTTTGTTCCTGAAGACAGTAAAATAAGCGTGCATTGAAAACAAACCTTATTTAATCAATCTTCTCCAAAACCTCAGATTTCAGCTGATTCACATCCAAGTCCAACTCCCACAAGCTCCTTCTCTGAACAGTCATAAGGTATGGAGGAAGAAGCAAATTTTCATCTCAGCAGACCCCAAGCTATGCGGGGCTGTCAAATGCCACCCAGAAACCTGCTGAATACTGGTATGGCACACTCGTGGACAGACAGCTTAACAAGTGAGTGACTGTATCTTGTATCAGCTTTTGTTCCCAATGGATTTCTAGTGTGATTCTCACAATACGTTACACTAAGTTCCGAACCCCAAGAGTCACATACCAAAATCTCTCCTGTGGCTGACAGCCGCGAGGCACATGCACACACAAGCATGGGTGCACAAATCTTTCCTACTTTGTTACTGACTAGCAAAGTCAGTTCTCTATAGTCCTGGCTCCTTAGACTGGGGAGCAGTTGTGAGTTAGCTGCTGAGACTCCGATGCAATGAAGACACAAGAGCATTAAGACAGCATTAGGGCATCAGGTCAATACTGCACAAGTGTCGCATGTGGCTTCCAAGCCCCAGTTTGCCACCCTTTGCACTGCTCTGATGGCAAGGTGACAACACAGAGTGACCATAGTGAAGTCTGCATCTAAAGGAAACTGTCACAACCTCCTGGCCAGCTACAATGGGAGGAGACTCATTCCAGTCTAGCAGCCACTCAGCATTCCAAACCTCTTCCAGATTGCCATGAACCCTTTCACTGTCTTCTGGCCAGTGTGGTGTAAAAGGCTAAGTGTGCAGTACTTGCATGGGTGCGGGGGGAGGGGGACACACCCCAGTGAGTTTCTTGCCTTAGCCAGAAACTCACTGGGTGACATTGGGCCAGGCACAATATTGTCTCAATCTAACTTACCTCACAGGGTTGTTGTGAGGATTCAAAGTTGTGTTATATGTAAAGTGCTTCAAGAGCCATGGCAGGGGGGCAGTATATAAAAATATTCTTATTAGTTCTTTGTTTCTACAGTAAGCCAGTCAGAACAGGCAGGCACACTCAGGCAATAGTCTGAGTACAAGACTGAGAGCACAGGAGCTTCAACTACTCCAAGGATAGAGACCTGTGTTCATTGAGTTGTCCCCATGAGACCTCTGTCCAAAGGCACCAATAACCTGAAGTGGCCGATTGCTACTGGAGTAGAGCAGCTACATTTGGAGAAAAGTGTAAAATATGGTTTTAAAGCTTCTTTGAAGAGGAGGCAAAGGGGCTGTGGCATATCCCTGCCTTGTGGAAAGGGTATCATGGTGGAAAGGTTAGAAAGTACAGCTTGTCGAGTATCCCCACTCAATGGTTTTTACTGTTTAATATAGCTTTCTAATTTTTTCTGGTCCACTGAATTCCCACCCACCAGGAAACAATTCCCAATGCAGTTTGTTTCCACAGTCTGCTCAAGAACAAAGTCGGTAGTACTATGCTCTTCTAGTTTTTGTAATGGGAGTGGAAAGAGAGAGTGCTGATGGAAAGGGAGAGTGCAAAGAGATGGCCTCTCGACAAATGTCACCAGAATGCCACCAGAATGCCACAAGGGGCCCATGGGAAATAGAATATGAGGCAGCTGTCAACATAAAAACGGCATGGTTACTATGGGGGCCCCTTATCCCACCACTATGTTCAACCTACATCCTAACTTCATTATGGGTCCCTTTTTGTAGGAGGCCCAGGGCAGATTGGCCCCTTTGCTCCCCATAGCTCCCGCAGGCAGTGCTCCTAATCCACATGTACCACCAGGCTCAATGAGGAATAACTTTGCTCAGGATAGAGTCATTACAATTCCTAGAGTCATTAGAAGCCTTAATGCAACTTCTATCTAGTGCAGCCTCTTCAGTGTTGTTCAGCAGGCTTTCTAGTCAGGGAAGGGAGTGCCACTGAGTCATTCTTCTCAAGGAGGAGGTTCTCAAAAAGAACCATCACAGCAGACAGCAGTGCTAGAAAAGGAGTTGGACTGCTTTGAATTTGGGTGTATTCAGGGACCTGGATTTGGAGCTGTAGTAAGGCTTAATTCAGTTCCTTGACTGAAGAGACTGAGGCTGCATTCCCATCTGTGGCGGCGGTGGTGGCAGAGAGAGCGGCGAGGGAAGACACAGCAGCGGGGAGGAGCTGGATGACAGGAAAAGAGCTGGTGTGAACGGGGATTTGCTGCGGCTTCTCTCGCACATAACAGGGTGCAAACTTCTGCCCTGACATGTGTGAGAGAAGCCATGGCAGATCCCCGTTCGCACTGGCTCTTTTCCTGTCATCTGGCTCCTCCCTGCTGCTGCATCTTCCCTGGCCACTCTCTGCCCCACCACCGCCACAGATGGGCACGCAGCCCAAGAAGGGAGGGTGAGGAGGAAGCCAGAGTGAGCTGGGCCAGCAGTCTGTAGTTTGCTTTAAAAAATAATAATATCCTTCTGCCCATTAAATGGGAAGCTTCTAAAAGGAAAAGGAAAAGAGGAACAAGGAAAGACAGTCATTTCTTCCCTAGCTCCCATCTGTAACGAATTTAAAGAACATAAGGCTTTGCATAGGTATGATTTGGTGAAGAAGTCCCAGTTTTGCACTCCTGAGTGCTAGTTGGTGCATGACTGTGGCAGCACCAAGAAGGTACGACTGGTCAGTAAAAATATGACTGACAATATTTAGAGCCATACTCTACACTAATGGGCCTGCTATGGCTCTCTCTGAGGTCAAAAGGAAAATTTCTAATACCTTCAGTGGGAGAGGGATGGGCCCCAAATGCTCTTTATTGTCAGAAACAGTCTGACCCTATTAGAAACTATCCTATCCTATAATATCCTATCTTTGCTGTCCTATAATTAGGACATGAAACTGCTGAGTAAATGATGTGTACTCTAGTAAATCAACGAGTCAGAGCTCATCACTATTTAAGGAAAACAGAATTAACTATTTTTTTCCAATGAACTGTAGTATTCAGTCAAGACTTTCCAAGCTTTCAGGGCCATGAACCCATCAGGGGGATTTTCACCATCACGAGCCAGCTTTCTCATACGGGTTCCAGAGATGAAGTCAAATTCATTGTGCCTGTCAGAAAAACAAAACACAGACATGGACGGGATCAATGTAAACATCAGACACCTAAGTGCTACAGAAGCCTAATCTTTTCAAGCTTAATTTGAAAACTGCTAGTAATGTTCTTATTACCACTCTGTACTCTAAAAGCAAACACAACTTTTAAGTTATTGTAAGAATCTGCAAAAAGCAATTAGAAGCAGTGGGCTCTTTAAGGGCACCTCCATTTGAACTGGTACATATTCTGAACATAAGAGGGGTATTGCTACTGTTATTGTTCACATAGGGTATTTTCAGATGTGACGAGATCACGCTCAACCACGGTGGATTCCCACCGGGCGAGAAAGGTCTCGTCACGTCTGAAGGAGGAACGGACGTTCCCCCCCAGATGTTCACCTTCGTCAATTGCGGCGGGGAATCACATTCACCACGCAATCGGCGGAACCGGCAGGGCCAGTCCCGATCGTGTGGTGAATGTGATTCCCCGCCGCGATGAAGGGGCCCAGCCCGTCTGGATGGCTACCACGGCCCAGAATCCACGGCAGGATTCCGGGCCGTGGTCAATTTGGGCGGGCGCTGTGGCCACATTGGCTGTGGCGCCCGCCCGTCTCCCCAGAGGGTGGGTGGCGAGGGAGCGTGGGGAGGGCGGGGCTGTGCGGCCGCACGTTGTGCCGAGCGGCCCTGCCCCCTCCCCGATTCCCCGCTGGGATCAGCCAGCACGTCTGTTGGACGTGCCGGTGTGATCCCGGTGGGGAATCTCCACGGTGATTCCGTGATGGGGCGCCCCGTCATGTCTGAAATCACCCTAAATGTTGCTTCTTGGCTTTTTGAACATGAGTCATATGTGGTGTATCAGTGAAACATGGAAAACACACTTTATCAGGCACAGTCAGGTGTGAATGAACTCTACTGGACAGAACTTTCCCAACATCTAAGGTTTCATCATAACTGAATTTTCCAAATTACTAAAGAAATCTCCTGTCTTATTGGTAGGGGTGGAACACATGGGGTTTTTCGGTTTCATTTCCCTCCCCCGGTTTTCGGTTCCCGTTTCAGTTTGATTTGGTTTCAATTCTATTCCCATTGATTTAAATGGGAAGGGAACCAAAAAAAAAACAACCCAGGGTTCCAGAAAAGAAAAAAACTCAACTTTCTCCATCCCGAAGGTGGGGATCTATGTCTCTAACACCTCCACCCCACGGGGCCCTGCATGAACTTACCAGTCTGTGGGCCTCAGGGGGTGGAAGTGCCAGGAGCTGGGCTGCACCGGAGCCGGCCTGGCTGGGAGAAATCTGCTGGGCCCTGGCCTTCTTTTCAAGCTGCTGAGGCTGCACTGCTGGTGTGCATGCACAAAATGGCCACCGGGCTCCTTTTGTGCATGTCCAGCCCTTTTCCAAATGGTGCTGGCTGCGTTGGAGCCCTTTTAGAAAAGGTCAGCCTTTTCTGCACGTGCGTAGCTCCACGCACTGAAAAGGCTGCCCTTTTCCAAAATGGCATCAACGCAGCCAGCACCATTTTGGAAAAGGGCTGGACATGCAGAAAAGGGCCCCGGTGCCCATTATGCACATGCGTTTTGGCAGGGTCAGGGCCTGGCAAGCCTCTCCCAGCCAGGCCGCCTTTGGCACGGGGCGGCCTCCCAGGGATGCAGCTGCAGCAGTGCACCCTAGGCAGAAGGTTGCAGGCGGCTCCTGGAGCCTCCACCCTCCGAGGCCCATGGTGTGGTAAGTACATGCACTGCAGGGCTCCGGGGCATGGGTGGGAGTCAAGATGGACCCCGAGGGGTGGGGGTATTAGCGACACCCTCCGAGGCAAGGGAATGATGGTTCCCCTTCTCATTGAAGTCAATGGGAAGATTTCCCCATTGACTTCAATAGGAAGGTACAAATTCAAAAATCGGGTACTGAGACAGCTCACCTTTCAGATCCTGCAGTTTTAAACCCAAACAGCCATTTTCAGGCTGTCTCGACTCAAACCGAAACAGAAAGTCCCATACCTTGCAAGAAGAAAGAAACCCCCCTGATAATATAGATGCAGGCTATTTTAAGGCAGATTGTGCATTGTGCTGTTACCTGTCTGGATTGTAGAAAGCCATGGCCTTTTGTACTTTATTATACGCTGCAACTTTGAAGGGAATGATTTCCACAGAGCTCAGGCCTGGTGCCATGCTCAGCACTTTTCCACCTTGAGTTGGTTCATACAGATCTTTCTTGGTCTCCGGGTGGGGCATACCAGCAGGGTCTCGCCCCACAATGTAGAAATTGGCCCCAGAAATCATCCGAGCCCTGCAGTGCCACTGAACCTGGGAAAGTGCCATACACACACATTACTTAGATGCATACAGATATTTCTCAATTAAAAAAAAAAATTAAGCGATCTCTTTAGTTGGACAAACATAAAAATGACAACTATTTCTGCAGGCTCTTTCCTATTGATTTCTTACCCAGTGAGCTATCATTTTCTACAACATCTGTTCCCCATCTAACTAAAATTAAAGTTCATACAGACTCGCTGGCATACGTACCTAGGTGCACCCTCAAGCCTACCCCGCACACGTGGAACATGCATACACATCACACGCAGCTGGAACAGTGTCTTCACCTGGCAGCCCAAAAGAGCACTGTCTTGGTGGCTGGCCTGCTCCTGCCCCACTCAACTGAAGGACACTTGGGTAAAGCCTGCCAGGCCCCACACCCTGACCCCAGCATGCCTTACCATCCAGCTCATGTAAGACTTGCTTCCTGCCTCCCTGTCCTAGCGCCCTCACAAAGAATTACAGTTTTGCAGGAATTCATTTCGAAGGAAACTGTTTCTGTTCAGTTTTACAGCTATGGTAAGAACAGATGTAGTAATCTACTCTGATAAGCCACATAAATAATTATGTTAAATAATACATGAAAAATCAAGATGCTAAAGAAAAGTCTCTTTACAAGTGCCTTCATTTACTAGCAACTGAAGAAAGGGCGCTGTAAATTAACTATGGATAGCTGAACAATGTGTGGGTTTTGGCGAAAACTGAAAGTCTTGAGTGCCCTTAACTAGATTCATCTCTCTGTTGAGACCACTAAGAAACTAAGAATTTATTCCCAAAATTTTGGTTATTCAAAGGGCTGCTTTGGTAGAAAGTCAGAGAGACCTTCAGTCAGCCCTAGAATTCCAGGGTAGCAAAGAGCATCTTTTACACCTTCCCCCATCTCTCAGAGTGCAGCACAGAATATTTACACGTAGTATATACCTACCAACTGAAACATTGTTCAGTGCCTGCTTATATGTTTTTCCAAGTCACATCTACTTACTTTATGGTCTTTACTGGATTTTAATACCACACCGGATAGCAAAGTCAATAAAGGATGGGTAGGGGAAGATTTTGTAAATTGCTAACACTGCCAAATTAATTTTGGATTGTAGGGTCTTTATCATCAGTGAGCATGGAGCAAAGAAAATGCAGCTGAACTTTTCTAATGTCTATTGTTCAAATCCCACCAGGTAAGAAATCCTGTTTTGATTTATCATGTGAACAGAGTTAGAAGACTTGATGGACAATAGCTATGAAACCCCAAGATACCATCTTTCTAATTTCACTTCTCCAAATAATGCCACATGGAATGATTTCAAATATTTCCATACGTTCGCTATTACTCTGGCAATACCATACCTCTGTGGGACCAGCGTACAACATGGGAGAGGGGAAGATTGCAACAACAGTTGACTTTGGATCTAGCACATGTTCCTCCAACACTGCTGCATGTTGTTTCATGCGCCACTCCAGTGGCACATCATCTTCTTTGGTCCACCCTCCCAGAGGATGCAGGAGCAGCACAGGATGCCTATAGCCTCTTTCCAGCAGATGGCACTTGGTATCCTGCATCAGCAAAGCATGTCCATTGTGCACAGGGTTGCGCAACTGAAAAGCAAATACAGCATCTAAACAGAAACATTGAGAACAGTGTTAGAAGCCTGCTAAGTAGTGACTGTACTAAATAATACAATTTTAAGTAAACAAATGCACTATAAATAATCCACAGCTTCTATTGGTAGTTCGATAATACTGAACTAAAACAGCAAGGTATATTTTAATGTGTAAAATCTGGGCATTAACTACTCTTACTACTGCTGCCACTCCTGAGAAGTATACCAATTACTGGGCAGTGAGTATCTTTCCTTTGAGGTTTTCCATCAGAATGTTGATCTCACTCAACCCTACATAACTTCTGAGATCTTACTAAATCATAGCTCCACCATGATACAACTGAAAGTGAAAGGCATCCCTCTGGAGTTCGAATTATAAAGCAGACCTCAGGAAATACTGTTATTGTTAACAGGGATTTGTACTGTTATTGTTAATAGGAATTGGATAATAGACTTGGCTGTTTCTGCAGGTATGGGTTTCAAAACCAGACATGGATGGCCAATGCAGCTCTGACTTGACCCAAATTCTGGGGAATCCAGTTAGGGAATGCACTACTAGAGAGCCTGTTCCCGAAAGCTAGGAGATCCAAGGTAACTTTCTCATGCTGGGCCCTTTTGTGTTCCCGTCATGGATTTTCCAAGATGTGAGGCATGGATGGACAATTCAGTGCCCTCTGATGTAATTATCATAATGACCACAATGTCCGAGGCATTCCCCATTGTCAGGAAGAATACGAAACTGGGTAAAACAGTACTCTCTGTTTAAGTAGGGAGGTGTTTGTACTCTGATTTGGCCTTTTCTGGTGGAATAAAAGCAGCCCGAGCATGGCATGCATACCATTCTCTGTTGACTTAGAGGGATTTGTATCATCTGGAAATAAGGACTATCTCTTAAATCAGATTTTCTCTTGATATCACAGTGAGAAAATTGCTAACTCAAGAACCATATATATGCCAATTCTCTACATTATATATTAATACTCAATTTAGGTACAGAAATTTGGAAAGGCAGAATATCATGAGCTTCAATGCATTCTTAGATTGATATTTATTGATTAGAGATATTTTTATTGGTTGGAAAAAAAGTGAGCTCAGTATGACAGCTCTATAAAATTCCCAACTTTTACTTCACAAGTTTGTAGCAAAACAATTCATTTTTCTTGATGGGGAAAATGATAATTAGGGATTAGCGTTGATTGAGATTATGAGGAATTTAATATTCCAGGAGGTGTACACTTGCCAGCATTCATTTCTTTAAACTTCTGTCTGAGCTCCAAGGGGGTTAGACGATACTGGTCTAATCCATCGTTCCACTTTATTCTCTCTAGCACAAGAAGGTCTCCACCAGCCAACCAATCTCCACTTTCCATCACCATCTATAAATATACAAACACACTAGTTATACACTTAACAGTCTATATTATATCTTTCTCCATCTGCCCTGGTGCTTCCAATAGCTGAGTGGCTGCCTCCTTAAGTACAGATAGTTGCTTTAAGAAAACATTTTAGTTAAGCAGGATTGCTTTTGTATATTCTATATTTCTCTCCACTTTTTTATTTCTGGATATATCTGATTCTTTTAAACCTCACTACTGAAATAGCATTATATAAACTATTGCTAGCAGCTCCTAAGAATTTAGCCTTGCTTGCAATCATTTTCATATGGGCACACTTTTCTCTGAGTTTTTGTTTTAACAGATGGTACTCCTTCCCTTTGTTAGAACTTTGGGAATCCATAGCCCAGACAAACAGATTAATATTCCTATCAGATCCTCCTGCAACTAAGATACTGGAGTCCAGATCGTCAGCTGATGGTAAATCAGCAAATCTCTTTTGAAAGCAAAGCAAAGAAGTTACTCTGAGTTATACTTGCAGAGAACCCAGACCATACACTATGCTTAGATTCTCTTTTCTGTATTAATTATTCACCACTCCAGTTGGAGGTAGTGTCAGTCATATCCTTACTGGCATATTTTAAGTTTATAAAAAGTCAGCAAGAAATACTCTACTAAATACAAATACATTGTTTTTCCTATAGAGATGTGGACTTAACATGGCTGCTATCTCTTAATTTTGAAGCTAAACAGTCCAATTTCACTAGTTAGGGTGTTAACAAATGAGATGTTGCCCCACATTTGCCCCTATTAGCCCCAAATTCACCTGCTCATCTATCTGGGGCCAGATGTTCGCCCCGGGGCCACTCCACACAGCAGCACCCAGGACATGTGAAGCCGGCCATGTGGGCAAATTCAGGCAAAACTGGGGCAAGGAGTGACCACAGGGTCACTGCCCACCTGTTGGGATGTGCATAGTCTCTGAACAGGTTCTGCACCATAAAGGCACAGGTGCAGCCTAGAGTGTTGCTAGAGTGACCGCAACTCAGTGGAGGAGAGGAGGAGCGGGGGGCGCAGGTGGACTGTGGCAGGGGAGGTTGTTGCACTCCCAATTCGGAAGTTGTGAGAGGCGGCTGCATGAAGCCACTACAGGCTGCGACGAGCTCCCAGCCCATGTATTAGCACCCTTATTCGAAGCAAAGACAGAGAAAACCAATAACTATCCATATTCATTTAAATAATTATCAACTCTTCTGTATAAAAGAAATGGTTTAAAAAACGAACAAAATTCTTCATAAGCAGTACAAATGAATAAAAGCATGAAATAAGATATAAGTAAAATGGGTAACAAAGTTTGCAGCTCTCAGAGCTCTACAATGTTAGTCTGTTCAATGGCATCACCAAGAAAACCAAATCATGGATGCATAGATATTTATGCAGTTAAATTAGATCATATTTGAATCTACTTAAAATAAGGAAGTTGTACACGTCACGAGAATCAGCAGAAAAATCTCCACTGCTTTTCTAGTATTTTATTTCCCACCTTTTTGTTAGACCTTGATTCTTATTCAGAATAAGACACATAGGAGTGAGAAGAAATAGACACTCTAGATCTGGCGGTTCCAGGCATTGTGTGACAGGTATCATGCTCTGTACACTGTTAAGAGCGGCTGAGGACGAGCGTTAGCCAGGCAATTGATGAGCTCTGCGGCTCAGCTGTAAGATCGAGAAACCTGTATTTAACAGCACTGCAGACGCTCGGCATTGTTGGTTTATCTGAGTTGCATCAGTGTCAAAGCTGGTCCTCCGGGCTTCTAGTCTCATTGCTGTTTGATCTCTAGCTACGTCTTGTTATTGTAATTCATGTCTCATGTAAGTCTTCCCCATGTCAGTGTCTCGCTGTGCAGCCCCTGCCTGTCAGAGTTAGCTTCCCTTTCACTTATAGCTAACCAGTAATTGTCAACAGTGGAGTGAGGCACAGGAGTGGGAGGCACGTAGCGGGCTGAGCAAGGGTTCTATAGGGGTTCTGAAAATTGTGCGTGTGTACCCCTCGTGTCCCTTCCCCACGAGTCACCTATGTTTTCACTCCCAGTTGGCTCACAATCCTGGTCCAGTCTCTGTGTATACATTATGGCTCATCCTCTGTGTTCCCTGTGTACTGATTGCCCTCCTCAAAGTGCCTACCCCCTTTTTCCTCCTCTGTGCAATTGTGTCTGAACCCATCTGTACTCAGCCGTCCCTTAGTCCTCTCACCCTTCACGTTTCCCTTCGCTGTATAATTTAAATTCCTGATCCTGTGTTGGGGTTCTGGCCTTGAGCCGGACCTTAACACAATGTACTTGCCTAGTATTAACTGTGCTATTTTCAGATCGAAAGACTTAATGAGTATTTTCACACGGATGTGGGGGTGCACAGCCCTAGAGCAAGCCTGGAGGTGCACTCCCGTGTCTGCTCATTTTGAACGGAGCTGGCAGCTGCTGGGGCCCCCAGTCCGCCCACACGACGCTCCTCCCCTACACCATAGTGTTGTGCGTGGATCGCCCGTAACACTATGGTGTTGCCAGGGCAACCCCCAGCTGAGAGTGGGGCTGCAGGGGCTGGCTGTCGAGCAGATGGACTCCAGCTCAGCCTCCAGCTGCTGCCTCAGGGTTGGGCTGCCCGCTCTGCTGCTGGTGCTCCAGGATGTTCTGGAGCACCATCGGCAGGGCAGCCACAGAGCAGTAATTGTTACAAACAATTTTAAAATGCTGTATGTGTGGGCATTTACCTTTACATGTGGATGTTTTGCACAAGTGGTCCCCCATACACGTGCACAGCGCTCTTCCTTCCTGTGCTCATAGAATTCTGGGGTTTTGAGTACCGCCACCCTTCGACCATTGTACTCAAGTGCGAATGAAGCACAACCATCCAGCCGCTTCTTGTCTTCCGTAGATATTGGAAGCACAATGGGAATGCTCAGGTTAATGACACCATCTGTTAAGAGAAAACCACCATGTTTCAATCAATATATTTCTAAAGATGTAAAGCTTCAGGACACAGAAGATAAACAGATCCTCCAAAAATATCCTGAAGCAGGAAGGTCCTCATCCCCAGGACTGTCTGCAAGATCCGAGGCCTGGAGTTCCAGAGTTGTTGGAGAGACCTAGAGAAAACTCTTGAACTGTGCCCCTTCATTGCACCATCCATCCAGCAGTTACTACATAAGAACATAAGTGCCATACTGGGTTAGACAGATGGTCCATCGAGCCCAGCATCCTGTCTCCAACAGTAGCCAATCTAAGTTGCTTGGAAAAAGTACCCAACAGGTCACAATGGAGCGATCCAGTCCCTGGTGTTCACTCCCAGCTCCCAGTAATAGGTTACATTTCCCCAAACCTACCTGGTTGATAGCTGCTAATGAACCTACCCTCCAGAAACTTTTCCAAACCCTTTTAAAACCCAGCTATACTACTGGCCTTGATCACATCTTCTGGCAACAAATTCCACAACTTAATTGTGAACTAAGTGAAAATAATACTTTCTTTTATTTGTTTTAAATCTGCTACATATTAATTTCATGGAGTGTCCACTAATTCCAGTGCTATTTGAGAGGGTAAATAGCCATTCTCTATTTACCCGTTCCACACCACTCATGAGTTTATAGATTTCTGTCATATTCCCCCTCGGTCATCTCTTTTCTTCCACAGCAGAACACAGCTGAAATGACATGAAACAGGACTGACCGGATCCTCCACCCCAGGTAGGACAAACGCAGCCGCCACACTTTGATCCGATGGGGAAGGGCAGTCCAAATGATCTGTTCCCCTGTGGGGAAACTGGGCAGGTGGGCTCCTGTCACAAGTCCTGCCACACCCTGCCTGAGAAGCTGTTCACACAGGCAGGTGCCTGGTCTTGCCCACCCACCACCCCGGCCCACCCACTATCCCGCCCCCTGCTGTGACGTACATGCACAGGAATGGTGAACTATGCCTGCAGCTCTATGATGCTGGTGGACCTTGCCACAGGCAGGGCTGCACAGGACATGCCTGATGAGAAGCGGCCCATTACCCCACATTGGCCCAGGTGGGGCAGCAGTAGTCTGTGATGCATCACCGGCCTTCTCCGGCAGATGTATCGTGTAGCAGCCAGCTGCCTGCCCTGATGGTCAGCTGCATCACGGGCTAATGTGGGGTAAGGCCACCCAGTATGAGTTAACATCTTGTGCGGCCTTACCCTAAGGCACAGAGAGAGATTAAGTGACTCGTCCAAGGACACAGATGAAATATACCTAATATTACAACAGACGTTTTGCGCGTGGATTTGGGACCCAAGTTTGATCCCGTTGACTTTAATGAGAGCAGGAGTGAGCTACTGATTAATCAAGAAAAACTTCCACTGACTTCTGTGTATTTATTTATTTATTTAAAATTTATATCCCGTCCCTCCTGCCCTCAGGGCAGCCTGGGGCGGCGAACAACATTCAATAAAAACAATATAATTTTTTTTAAAAAACAATTAAAAAATACAGTATATGGGGGGAAAACCCCATATCTCCAATAGCCTCATTCACTTTACCATTAAACTATTTTGATTGTACTCTTTCATTTTTATTTGGCATTAAGTTTCCCACATTTTTCTTGGAAATATACTAATCAAATTCTTATGGGTTTTTAATACAGGGAAAAAATTATGAACAGATTAGCAATTTTAACGGTGACAGTGATTGCCTGGACATCTAATGCAAATGATTTTTTCTGATTTGAAAGATAGTTAATATGTATGCCATATAGGATCTCTGGCCACCCTAGAAATTTTCCTCTGCTGATTTTCATAGTATTCAGATTTTGTCATCCTTGTTTTAAGTTATTTCACTAAAGATTTATTGGTCTTTTACAACTTAACCATTTTAAAATTAATTCCATGCACAATCAGAAATTTTAAAAAAATATATATTAATGTGTGATCCAACCAGATGCATTTTCCTTTTCTCAAATCTTCCTGACTGGGGTCATTCTTACCACAAGCTGTGTTTAAAAAGATCAAAAGAATAATCCATATTTTGTCATATTTATTTACACAACAACTGATTGATTAGTAAAGCCAAATATTATTTTTTTTGGGGGGGGGGGGAAATTAGTCATTTCTTGAACAAATACTTTATCATTTTCACTTTCCATTTTCAGATATAATACTTAGCTCCTAATTACTTTTGAAATAAGTCAGAATAGTTTAACAAGTTAGTCCTCACAATACCCCAGCCAATCAGAGGTTTTGGGGGGAACTGATGTTATTGTGTAACTGGTTGGATCAGCTCGTGTTGATTTCAATCTTATACTTTTGGATTTCACTTTCATTGGGCATTATATCTAGTTTATGCTAAAATCTCTAATTTTAATCATTTCTATACCTTATAGAAAATAATTAAATACATACCGACTAGAGTTATACCACCTCTACCCTTTCCTGGGGGAATATAAACACAATTAACACATACATTTTAACCACCCAAAAAAACCCTCGATGGTAACAATTTTAGGAACCAAATAATTCATTAGAAACTTCAAACATACACTGAACAGTATTTGTTTGGATGTGCCTTTGCTTTTGTAATCCTCCTGTTTTGCCCTCTCTCTTTTCCTATTGATACAAATGCTATAGTGTACACATCAGTCTTAATCTGACAGTTGCTCTAGGGAGCTATGTGACGCTCAAAGAAAGTGGCTTGAATAAATTTCTATAACCGAATCTTCAAAAATGTACATTCAACAGACAAAGCATTCTGTGTACTATGTGCCTGATGCATGCATTAAAGAACACAAGCTGGAAGAGTTATCATTGCTCATGTTCACGGGCGTAGCTAGAATAGGTGCAGCAGGTACAGCCGTGAGCTTGGGGGTCCCACACCTATGTAGAGTACACATGCACACTGTCGAGGTGTGCCCCAGCACGGACTGCTCCAACTTCTGCACCATTGCCAGCTAGCCACGCCCCTGTCCATGTTCCTAAAACCCTAATAGGGAACAGCACACCCTCAAAGTGGGACCAACCAAAAAATCAGTTAAATCAGGACCATGCAGATTAATATGGTCCTGCTTATCAAATATTAGCGCAAGATTTTAAGGCCAGAAAGGATCACTATGGTAATATAGTCCAATCCGCAGCATAAAAAGGGCATAGAATTTCATTCAGTCATTCATGCATTGACCATGTAATCTCTGGTTGAGCTACAGCGTATCTTTACATGAAATTGCATGCGTATTAATATTTTAAATGTATCTTTTATGGTATAACACGTTACTGGTTTCACATTAGGAGGTATCTGCTTCGGAAGGCATATTGTAGATTCAGGAATGTTCATTTAAGACAGATTTTTGGTCTTTAATATTCAATAATTATAATTTCAATATAAGAATCATGTAACTAGCTTCCAAGAACATATTGTATTGAAGATCCAGATTGCTAGTAAAAGATGGTCACACAAATCTGAGCAGCAAATGCTCATGCTTTAATTGTTCACTTTGAACTTGTTGAATTTCCTTGAATACATGCATATGTTTTTGATTAGCTTTAGAGTGAGGATTCAAAATCCACACTATCCAGGAAAAATGGCTTCCTTACCAACTTTTGAAAATCTAGTTCTAAACATTTATTTAGAATCCTATAATGACCTCCACACTAGAGCCAAAGCGAGTACCCGCAAAAACGGGTATACCCGGTGTAGCAGGGAGCAGTCCAGGGGGGCTGCTATCCATTTAAGGGGGAACTGAGTGGGCCAGCCAGAGGGCTGAGAGCATATGCATGGGCTTGGGAGAGCCAGCCCATAGCTAGAAACCACCCTGGGTTAAATGCAGGCTGTGCGACAGTCGGAGTGGGCAGGACACTGGCCCTTTAAGGTTGAGGAGTGAAAGCCTGGCCACGCCCACTCTGCCGGTATAAGAGGAAGGCTGAGTGAAAGAAAACTCAGTCTCTGCCAGGGAGTGGAAGGAACAACATCTCCCTGAACAAGCGTTTCTGGTCTATGCTCTCCAAGGTGCTGAGAGGCTGGAGAACCAGACAAGGTACAGAGGTTGTGCCCAGGAAGGGAGCCTCTTGGCTGGGGAAGGCTTGACCTGGGGTTGCAAGGCCTGGCTGAAGGGACTTTGGGACTTGTGGTTGAATTGCTTCGAGGCCTGAGAGAAAGGGACCTGGGCCTGTAGGGTGAAGTTGGATGAGCTGGCAGCCGCAGGTACACTGGATACAGGTGGTGTCCCAAGAAAGGACTATAAAGAAAGACCCTCTGGACTGTGTGTGGTGTCCTGAGAGGGTACCCCCTGCCTGGAAGGAGCGGGTTCAGCCGATGCTCTAGGCTGACACGGCGTAGCAGGGGGAGAGCTAATTCCCCTGAATGCAACCCCAGCGCCCTGTGTGGCCCTGGGGGACCCTCCCTGCTACAGCCATCATGTTTGCAGTACTCAACTTGACCCACCACCATTGGGTATTAATCAGTACCCAATTAGTGTCCGATGTTCTGATTTTTATTCTGAAATACCGATTTCCAGTCCTGATTTTTTACTAATGCCTGATGGGTTACCCAATGTCCCGCTATTCATCCTGAAATACTGACTTCTGGTCCTGATTTTTTTACTTACTGTCCTGATTTTTACTGCAACAGAATCTTATGACACTGGGTGCCCGGGGATCTAAATGGCAGATGATGAGATTTAATGTGGACAAGTGCAAAGTGATGCACATAGGGAAAAATCATTCAAACTATGAGTACCCAATGCTGGGTACTAAGCTAGGAGTTACCACTCAGGAAAAGGATCTGGGAGTGATCATGGACAATACACTGAAATCCTCAACCCAGTGTGCAGCAGCAGTCAAAAAAGCAAACAGAATGTTTGGAGTTATTCGCAAAGGAATAGAGAATAAAACTGAGAATGTCATAATGCCTCTATACAAATCAATGGTGCGACTGCACCTGGAATAATGTGTGCAGTTATTATTATTAAAATAAACATTTATATAGCGCCAGTCATGTACTTGGCGCCGTACAGAACATAGAAATGGACGCAGTCCCTGCCTGTGGCTTACAATCTAAAAGACAAGGAGGGAGAGACAGGGAGAGGGGACAGTAGGAGAGGCAGGGGAGAAGACAAAGAAACATTCAAGCGGATGCGAAGTCTCAGGTGCGTGTGCTTGGCTTGGTTACAATCAGGTTGGTTGCAGCAGTCTGCAGAGGAGGGCAGACAGTAAGTATATGGGGAACGACTAGCAGGCATTGGGAAAGGCGGCGAGGAAAAAGTGGGTCTTGAGGAGGGATTTGAAGGAGCGGAGGGAGGGGGCAAGGCGGATGTGGGTAGGGAGGGAGTTCCAGGCATGGGGGGCAGCGAGGGAGAAGGGTCGAAGGCGGTTAGGTGAGCAGGAGAAACGAGGGAGAGTGAGGGAGGGGACAGAGGAAGAGCGGAGAGCGCGTGCAGGAGTGCGTAGGGAGATTAGGTCCGAGAGGTAAGGGGGAGCTTGGTTGTGGAGTGTTTTGAACGTGAATACCAGGAGTTTAAACAGGATACGTTCAGGAAGGGGGAGCCAGTGAAGAGAGAAGAGGAGAGGCTGCACATGGTCGAAGCGACGGGCAGAGTGAATGACCTTGGCAGCGGAGTTTTGGATTGCGATAAGGGGGGACAGGTGAGAGCGAGGGAGGCCAGCAAGGAGGAGGTTGCAGTAATCGAGGCGAGAGATAACCATGGCATGAACAAGGGTTTTGGCCGAGGAGGTAGAGAGAAAGGGGCGGATCCGAGCAATGTTATGGAGGGCGAATCGGCAGGATTTGGCAACAGAGTCAATGTAAGGTTTAAAAGAGAGGTGCGTGTCAAAGATGAAGCCCAAGCTACGGGCTTGGAGAACAGGATGGATGGTGACTCCATCGATGCAGATGGGCAGGTTAGAGGGAGAGGAAGAGGAGGGAGGAAAAATGAGGAGTTCGGTCTTGGCCATGTTGAGCTTGAGTTGACGTCGGGACATCCAGGCGGAGATATCAGAGAGGCAGTTGACGAGGCGTGAGTGGACAGAAGAGGAGAGAGAGGGGGTAGAAAGATAGAGTTGGGTGTCATCAGCGTAGAGATGATATTGGAATCCGTGGGAGGCAATAATTTTGCCAAGGGACAGGGTGTAAATAGAGAAGAGGAGAGGGCCAAGGACAGAGCCTTGGGGGACCCCAACCGAAAGGGGGAGGGAGGAGGAGTTTGACTCGGGGAGCGAGACTTTAAAGGAGCGGTCAGAGAGGTAGGAGGAGAACCAGTCAAGGACAGAGCCACGGAAGCCCAAAGAGTAAAGCGAGTCCAATAGAAGCAAGTGGTCGACAGTGTCAAAGGCAGCAGAGAGGTCAAGGAGGACAAGAATGGAGTAGAGGCGCTTAGATTTAGCGACAAGTAGATCATTGGTGATCTTGGCCAGGGCAGTTTCAGTAGAGTGGAGGGGGCGGAAGCCGGATTGGAGAGGGTCCAGGGAGGAGTTGGCAGAGAGGAGGTCCAGGCAGCGGGAGTAGACGACACGTTCCAGAAGCTTTGAGGCAAAGGGAAGGAGGGAGACTGGCCGGTAACTAGAGGGGTCAGATGGGTTCAGGGTGGGCTTTTTGAGGATGGGGGAGACAGTGGCATGCTTGAAGGCAGAGGGGAAGGAGCCTGTGGAAAGGGAGCGATTGATGACATGTAGAAGTCGGGGGGTGATAGTGGCAGCAATAGAGGTCAGGAGGCGGGAGGGGATTGGGTCGAGGGGGCAGGTGGAGGGGTTGGATGAAGAGAGCAGAGCGGAGATTTCCTCGAGGGAGGTAGGAGGGAAGGATGTGAGGAGAGAGGGGGTGGTATGGGAGCAGGAGGAGGAGGTGGATGGGAGGCAATGTCCCGACGGATCTTGTCAATCTTTGAGGTGAAGAACGATGCAAGATCCTGAGCAGCAAGGGAAGAGGGCGAGGAGGGCAGGGGGGTTCTTCAAAAAAGACATAGCTTAACTAGAAAAGGTACAGAGAAGTGCAACAAGAATGATAAAGGGTATGGAACGGCTTCTGTACAAAGAGAGGCTTGACAAGCTGGGTCTCTTCAGCTTAGAGAAGACTGAGAGGGGGCATGATAGAGGTTTATAAAATCTTGAGTGGTGTGGAATGAGTAGATAGGGAATGGTTATTTACACTCTCAAATAGTACTGGAAGTAGGGGGCACTCCATGAAACTAGCTGCCGGCAGATTTAAAAAAAATAAAAGTAAGTACTTTTTCACTCAACACGTAATTAACTTATGAAATTTGTTACTAGAGGACGTTGTCAAGGCCAGTAGTATAGCTGGGTTTAAAAAAGGACTGGATAAGTTCTTGGAGAGTAGGTCCATTAATGGCTATTAACCAAGTAGCTTACAGGATGAACTTATTACTATCGGGAGCTGGGAGTGAACAACGGGGAATGGGTTGCCCAGTGTGACTGTTGGTTCTTCTCCCATTCGATCGAGATTGGCCACTGTCGGAGGACAGGATGCTGGGCTTGATGGACCATTGGTCTGACTCAGTATGGCACTACTTTCAGATAGTGACCTGGCCAACATCATCCATGCTTTCATTACCTTGAGATTGGACTTTTGCAATTCTCTCTATGTGGGGCTATGGTGACAGGCCGGAGACTGCAGCTAGTGCAGAATGCAGTGGCCCGTTGCCTTACGGGGACGAGTCACTGTGAGCACATTACACCAGTGCTCCAGGGTCTGCACTGGCTGCCTATAGTCTTCCGGGCCCAATTCAAAGTATTGGTTTTGACCTATAAAGCTTTATACGGCTGTGGCCCGATTTACCTGCAGGACCGCCTTGCTCTGGAGCGGCCTTTGCAGTCCATTGGAAGCACCCTTCTCGAGGTCCCCCATGTGGCCCAGGGGGGCAATATGGAGAGGGCGTTCTCAGTGGCTGCACCTAGGCTGTGGAACTCCCTCTCGGTGGAGGCCCAGGTGGCCCTGGATCTCCCCTCCTTCTGTCATATGTGTGAAACCTGGCTGTTCTGCCTGGCTTTTGGCGAGGGAGATGTGGGGTGTGTGTTGGGGGGGGAGTTGGTTAGGGAGTGGGGGGGAGAGTTTTTTGTTCAGTGCCTTCCTTTTTAATTCATTTTAGATGTGTTACTGTTAGCTTTTTATGTTTGCCTATTATGTTGTAAGCCACCCCGAGCTGCCTGGAGCAGGAGGGGCAATGTAAAAATGTTGCAATAAATAAATAAATAAAATAAATAAATAAATACTTATGTTCTTATGAATAAGGCAATATAACTCCAAGACTCAAACTGTATAGGCCAAACTGGGATATGAATATTTAACAGCATGCACATTTATTGCATCAGTCCTGAACCTATCAATATTATTGTTGTCCTATACAGATTGAGCTTAAGTTAGGTTTTTCTCATTAACGTTCATGAGATAGAGAGAGAAGAGAAGGACCATGGTTTGATGACAAGGAGAGGTAATTATGACTGCATCTGAAAACTGCTGGTGTTGGTAGTATGCAAATACACACACTGAACAGGAATGGTGACAAGACAGAAATCCAAGTATGAAAGATTTTATGGTAGAAGAGTAGGGCCCAAGAAAAAAAAAGGTCACATTTGTTGATGGGTATCCTCTACAGCTTCCAAAATCAAGTTAACAAAATGTTATGATCAGTGATAACAAAGGCTGCTTATAGATCTGAACTAAATCAGCATCCACAAAATAACTACTGTCCACTGCCAAGTGGTGGTTGTAATAAATCCATATCTAAAACCAGGGACAAGGATGTCTACTAATTAGCCCAAGCTGCAGCTGAGGAGAAGGTAGTAAAGCAAATTGCTTCCCCCCTAAATAGGGAAGCTTAGATTCCCCATACCATCTCAAATACACTGGGTAATTTTAGACGTGACGGGACCAGAGGCCCACCATGCTCAACCACGGACCGGGATCTGTTTCGGATCCCGGTCAGAAATCAGTCCGGCTGTCCATCAGACGTGCCAGCCTGATTCCTACCAGGGATTGGGGAGGGGGCAGGGCTGCGCGGTGCAATGTGCGGGCACACAGCCCCATTCCCCTGCAGCCACCTGCCCTCTGGGAGACAGGCGGGCGCAGTAGTCAATCTGGCCACTGCGCCCGATCCCGTCCCATGGCCGGGACCACGATCTGGGATAGACCAAACATAACAGACGTTACATTTGGCCCATCCCAGATTGTGGTCATTCTAACCACAATTCTGGACCTCCGGGTGGCTGGAGGTCCATAATCGTGGTCAATTTGATTCCTGCCAGTGGTTCACTGTGGTGAACATCTGGTGGAAATCAAATAGACGTTATGGGACAAACGGCCACCACAGGGGATTCACTATGGTTGACCGTGGTCTCGTAACGTCTAAAATTACTCACTGGCATGTGCACAATCCCAGTGAAATCAGTCTCATATGTTAGTGTGTTGGGTCAATGTAATACTATTTTGTTAATGAGATGTTTAATTTAGTTATGCTTCAACAGTTAAGTCTAAAGTAAAATTACTATTTTTTACCCTGCTACTTTAACTAAAATACAAACAGGCATCTATTTCTCAGATACAGGCTTCTTCTCCTCCAAACTCTTGCGACCTCTTCATGCACCATCTTGTTCAGGCATTAGCCTTGATGTTGACTTTGAGTAAAGTCAAACATGACGGTGGCCCACTTTGCCCCATGGACCACTGTCATGTGTGGTTCCAGATGTTGACCTGGAATTAGAGGAGGTTCCAGCCCGGGCTGAGGACTGGGGCAAAGCAGGTAATCCCAGAACCTACACATCTGGCTCAGGCTGGTCTGCCAGCACGGGCTGCCTCTGCCATGAACCATGATCAACTACCATGGCTGCCAGTTATGGTGGGGGGCAGGGCACTGGGGGCAGCTTGGGGGGGGGGCCTGCTGGCTGCATGTTTCTGTCCTCGTCACCCCCAAGCTATGCTGCCACTGGCTCAACCGAGAGCATGTCTGTTCCATGCTCCCACAGGCACACACTCTGTCTCCCTGGGCTGCTGCATCCCAGGCTGGAAAATAGTTACACAAAAGCAATTCAGTGGATATCTGAGCATGTGGCATGAGGACCCTTCTATAATAAAAGCATTTATATTCTTCCATGTTGTTAAACACCTTGTGGTTCTTTTCAAAAATGTATGCTCATGCTGTTCATTCAACCATCACAAGAGAGGATTTAAATTAAATAATATATCTAGCACTAACCTTTTATTTACACTCAACAAACATATTGCATTTAATCTTTTTCAAAAATTGATAGACATCTGGATGTTTTAAAGGCAAAAGTTTCAGGAAGCAGAAAACCATACCATCAAGCAGAGTGCCAAAATGGATTGCTTGCAAGTATTCTTTCTCTCTCATAAAGCCTTTCAATGGAGTAGCCCAACCTTCACTCAAGACTTGGACCCACTGTAAATCCAGCTGAAAAACAATCAGATAGCATTTGTACAACCAGGTAATACAGAAAGGAATGTTTTTCTTTAGCCTTATTTTGTATAAGTATCATTGATTCCTAATTTAGTAAATTTGTGGACATCTTTCATCATGTGGGATACCTCCATTTTTTCCTTCTTTTTAATTCTGGTGTAGTGGCTAAGTGTGCAGTACCTGGATCAGGAGGTAGGAGGAGGCCCCGGTTCAAGTCTCGCCTTAGCCAGAAACTCACTGGGTGACCTTGGGTCAGTCACAATATTCTCTCAGCCTAACCTATCTCACAGGGTTGCTGTGAGGATTAAAAGTTGTGTTAAATTGTTCTATGTAAAATGCTCCGAGTGCCATGGCAGAGGGATGCTATATAAAATAAAAATTATTAATTATTAATATTAATATCATTAAAATATTATCTTGCATACGTCCAAGACCAGCTGAGGAACACTACTTGGCTCCTGGATCAAGGCCAGGTGTGCCAATGACACTTCCTTTGGGGCTAAGAAGGGTGCCAAGGGTGCTGCCTGGGCTGGACCTTGGGGGCAAGTTAGTGCCATGGTTGTGGCAATGGCTGCAACCACAGGCTAACACCATATGATCATCCCGTTTCTCATCCCCCCCCTTAGCTGGCCTGCAGTAGCTCTAGGTGTGCTGACCGGCTAAATAGGCAGCAGGTCAGCAACATGCTGCTTTCCACAGACCTTCCCGCAGGGGGACTGTACAGTACGGTACATAAAGTATAGTAATCCTTTATTGTGCTGGCAAAAAGCCATGAAAATTTTAACATCACAAAGTATTCATGAATATACAAAAATAAGTTAAAAAAATAAGTAAAAGAAAAGGCTAATACTTTAATTAAAATAAGACCATTTACAGAGCAAGACCGTCCCGCAGTTTCACCTTTTCCACCATCACTTACTTAGCGAAGTGGCAACAATCATATCTGCAAGCCATAAATGACACATATATAGCAAAATAGCTTGTAGATCCATTCTAATATGGGCTCAAGGAATCTCCACTAAAGTAAGGGTAATAAATTATACACTCACAGAAAATATGAACAAACCTTAAAATAAAAAATTGTTCAATTCAATATTCGCTTGTTATCCCCACATAGGTTTATCCCCAATTAGACCTAATTATTTTAAACAGGATTATTAACGACTTCATTTCTATGGCGTTGGGCCAATATGAAGAACAAAGTCAAGGCCTTAAGTGTCTGCACAGATTCTGAAGTCAAAAGTGTAATTATACTATATGGTGCAGATGGAATAGAATTATTTGTAAAAAGGGAAAGTAACCAAGTGGCTCTGATGTCATCATAAATCGGGCAATTATATATAATATGTTTGTGGGTTTCTACTTGTAGGGCACATGGACAAATTCTATCTGCATAGTCCATTTCCTCTACCCGTCCCTCCTTTATAGCTGACTCGAACAGTTGAGTTAAAGTCCGTCAAAAGTTTTAAGTACAGTTCCATTGCAAAAGAGAATTTTATCTTCTAGTACCAGGGAGAGATTTTAATCATTTCCAGCTTGGCCATCTCCTCCTGAGCCGATATATCTAAGGTTCTTTCTTTTAACATCAGGTACATCGATGACACGTTTTTTGTCGCACAAAACTCTGGCGTAAAGCCCAACTGACTTAGAGTTCGCCGTATCTCATTCCACCATCTATATTTTTGGCTTCCTTCATGTGCTGCCTGCTCCTGCCAGCAGAGATACGGGAGTCTTTCAGCCCCAAGACAAGGTGTCTTATTCCAGTATTTCAGTGTTTGTATTTTAGCTAATGTTTGAACTGGATGGATTCCTGCCTCTGCTCATAAAATAGATAATGGCATACATACAGGTACCCCCTTATAAATTTATTTTGTACTACTTCCAATTTTTTAACTAAATGTTTGGGGAAAACTTCTATCCTGTACAGAAGTTGTGGTAAGACTTTAGCTTTAAATACCTGAATTGCTAATTGGGGTACAGATCTTTCAGTTGACCTATATAATTTGAAAATAGCAGAGACTATACCAGTAGTTTTTGTCATTGCCCTGGAAATATGTCTTATCCAAGAAGTATTTTGGGAGATAATCATTCCCAGATAAGCATACTGGGTAACCTGAGGCAAATGGTCCATCCCAAACTTCCATGTGTATTTCCTTTGTGGATACCCAAAACATATCACCTGTGATTTTACTATATTGACCCTCATTTTATTTTCCACACAATAGATTTGTAATTTGTGGAGGTTATCTTGAAGTTCCTTTTTTGTCTGGGAGAGAATCAGAACATCATCTGCATACAACAAGCATGCTACAGGTCATTCTTGTATTTTCAGAGACGATGTTGCGGTGTTAGTAATCAGAGCTACAAGATCATTTATGAATATATTAAATAATAGGGTCGGGCCTACCGGTATATCCGGTATCCGATAATGCCGGTACTGGGCGTACCAGCATTATCGGATTCAACCCGGTATATCCGGTCCGGTTACCGGATTCCGGGTACCGGATTTTTTTTTACATTGCGGCCATTTAAATAAATGGCTGCAATGTAAAACCCCCCCACCAAAAATCTCCCCTAGTCCAGGCTGCGCGGGTGGAAGGGGGGACACCCCCCACCCACCCTGGATTTTTTTTTTTAAATTCCCCTCCGTAAGTTCAACCCAGAGCCCCCCCCCAGCACCAGCGGCCGCGGCGTCCCAGCAGCAGCCGGTAAGTATGAGACCTGATCCCTGGGGGGGGGGGTTTAAACTACAAGTTCCCCCAGGATCCTACCTTCAGTTCAGCTCTGGGTGGCGGCGGCGGCGGTCTGTGGCTGCCGGCTTCAGAGATGCTGTAGGCCTTCCGGGGAAACCCGGGTGTTTAAACCCCCCCACCAGGGATCAGGTCTCATACTTACCGGCTGCTGCTGGGACGCTGCGGCCGCTGGTGCNGGGAGGGGGGAGGAATTTTTTTATTCCATTGATTTCAATGGGGACACAGTGCCCCATTGAAATCAATGGAATAAATCCGGTACCGGTATACCGGATTTAATCCGGGAATCCGGTTTTTTTGGAAACCGGAATCCGGTAAATCCGGTATCCGGTAATTGGCCTGGGGTCCCACCTCTATTAAATAATATAGGGGCCAATAAGCAGCTGCCCTTGACGCACCCCTAATTGGACCAGAAATTCTCTTGATAAGGTGTCTTCATTATCTAACCTTATTTTGGATATCGTATTTTCATGGAGTCTAATAATTAGGTCCAAAAGATCTCTATTTAGGCCCAAATTGGCCAATTTTTTCCATAAAATACCTCTGTCCACTGTGTCAAAGGCTTTTGAAAAGTCTATAAATGCTGCAAACAGGTGTCCTATCCTGATCCTCGTGTGCTTATCAAGCAGATGAATCAATGTAAAACAATGATTTGTAACTGAGCAACCCTGCCTGAAGCCTGCTTGTTCCTCTGCTATTCATTTATTCCCATTTGTCTAACTTAGCAGTTGCTCTAGGACACACCTTGTATATATTTTCCCCACTATGGGGAGTAGGCTTATAGGCCTATATGATGCAGGATCCATTCTACTCCCCCATTTGTATATAGGTATTATTATGGAGATTTTCCAGCTTTCTGGAAACTGTTTATACCTATTAATGAAGGAGAAAAGCTTAACTAGAACTGGTGCCCACCATTCAGAAAATTCTGTAAAAATGTCTGGGGGCATATAGTCCAATCCTGGTGGTTTTCCCTTTTTGGGGGCTGAAATATAATCTAAGATCTGATTTTCTGTAATTACTAAAGTGGGTGGAGATTCCACTTCTCCTATGCCATTGGACAGACAAGGAGAAAGGGCCTCCTCTGTTGGTATAATACTATTCTATGTGAAACCTTTTTCATAATAGCTCACCCAGGCGTTCTCAGTTATTTGTTCCCGCCAACATTGGGTAATTTCAGATATTATGCGCTCCCGGGTCACCACAGTGGATTCCCAACCATGGCAAGCCAGCGAACCCTGGCCCATTGTCCAGGAAATCCCCGAACAGATGTGACGGGATCAGGACCATGGCAAGGAAACAGATGGCCAGACCACAGCCTGAGGCAGCGCAACAGACGTTACGCCGATTCTGGACTGTGGTCAGAACACCCAGAAGCCACCCGGGCGGGGTGGGAGGCAGACATGGCTGACAGAGGGCAAACGAAGCCAAAAGCGCCAAAAGGCAATGCCCACACAAGGGAAACAGGAAGGGAGGAGGGAGGAGAGCTGCAGAGGCAGAACACACAGCAGGCACAGGGAAGCCACGGACACAGCAGAACACAAACCACACACACACACGCCTGGGCACAAACACACCCGAACGGGAAAGGAAGGAAGGGGGAGCACACCTGAAAGGCCAACACGCACAGCACCACGGACACGGGGGGGGGGAGCCCTGGGCTAAGGAAGCGGAGGGCATTGGTCTGGGAACAGTCCAGGACACAGTGAAAGGCAACCAGAACTCCACAGGCAGCATGGGACACCCAACAGCAACACAGGCAGCCCAAGTCACAGGGGTCCCCATGGGGACAGATCAGGGTCACAGGGGGAGGGCAACCAAACCGGGGAAGGCACCGGAGCAGTCCGAGGCAGGTTCATACAGCAGGGATCCCCCATGCTGATGCAAAGGCACGGCCAGGGATGGATATGAGCTGGAACCGGTGTGCAGCACATGCGGTCCCCCCCCCAGGAAGCCGGGAGGTACTGTCCAGGACTCGGAGTCCCAGACCTGCAGTCACGGAGGCACCCAGGGGGCGGGGCAGGTCATAGACATAGGTGAGCGGGTAGCCGGCCAAGGGATGACATCACCATGGGGAAAGCCGGTAGCGGTGTCAGGCAGCAGGAACCGGCCAAAAAGGGGGGGGGCAGACATGGAGAGGAACACCACAGGCAGCGAAGGCCAGGGGGTGCCCGTTGAGGGGGCACAACGACACAGGTGAGCGGAACGGAGGTAACCGACCCAGCCAGAACAGCAGCAAGGCCGAGACGGCAAGGAGCGAGCGGCCAGTGCCCCGAGCCAGCAGGGAGCACACAGTGGGGCACTCATCCATGGCACCAAATACAGAGGGGGCCTCACAGCCAGCTGCACAGGGTCACAAAGGGACCTGGAACAGGTTGGCCCACCAGATGCACATAGTGGGGCCACCATGTGGTGGGCAACGAGGTAGTAGGCCTCAAACGGATCCGGCTCGGTGAGCCCCACCTGAACATCAGCATGGAACCACACAGCAGCCAGTGCCGCCATCTCCAGTCTGGTGGGCTCTGACACAGTATAGTCAGCAGCAGGGGGCCATGGCAGGTGCCCAAGCTCCAACAGGCGGTAATACGCCACCCCACGTGACTGCTGGTAGTCACGGGCCCTGTGGATGCAGCCGAAGAAGGAAACAGCCAGGGCAGGACCCCCTTTCTCCAGACGGCTCATGAACTCGGCCAGGCTACACACCGAGAAGGCTGACACGGTCTCCGCCAGAGACCACGCCACATGCAAGCACCTCATCTCTGGAACGCGTCCATTGGGAAAGGGAAGGAGGCCCAGCGCCTCCGCATGGAGCCGGCACTCGCAAGCGCTGGCCTCATAGTGTAAGGAGTGCCTCAGGGGGATGGGGAAAGAGGGGGTGCCTGGGGGTGTCCCGGCCCACACTCACCTCCCCCACAGAACTGCAGTTAGCCCCCGATGCCCCCACGGCAAGAACAACCCCCAGCGGGGAAAGGATGCAGGTGAGCCCTGCTACCAGCACTCCGGCAGATTCCACTGACAACCCGGCCTCAGGTCCCGTGGCCCGGCGTTGCGTCCAGGGAGGACCCTGCATGCACGCTGATGATGCAGACAGAGGCCACACCCCCGCACCTGGCCCCGCGCCGCTCAGAGCAGCTGCAGAACCGCCTCGAGCAGTCTTTAAATATTGGAGCTTCACCGCCTGGACCTTGCTGGTGATCGGTGCTTTGCCCATGAGACTGCCCCCGCCCCCCGCATTGAGTGCCTACCTGGTTGCCTTGTGTGGAGTTCATTGTATTGGAAGGAGAGAGTGCTGAGTGAGTGTGTTGGGTGCTTCTGTGCGTGAGTTCAACGTGGATCGGGTAAGCCTCTGTCCTTGTGGGTTATCTTGCGAGTCACTTCCTGGGAATCCCTCCAGTGTGCAAGCCCTATCCCTCCATCCCTCCCAGGAACCAGAACATGCCTTCCCCCCTGCACTAGTCACCACCTCCGCACCTTCCCCGTGTGTGTGGGTACTGCGGCAGCTCTAAGGTGTGCGCGCCTCCCAGTGCCCTATGATGATCTAGGCTGGGGACTGATACTCCCACAGGCCATATGAGATCCTGAGGGTTTGTTTCCTGGCACCACCTTGCTGCCCCTGAAAGGATGTTCGTGCATGTTTCCTGTACCCCTTCTTTGCCTTGGTAGCCCCCAGTCCCCACACATAGCCAAAGTAGTGAAGGCAGAGCTCAGACTTGCACAGGAACCAGGAAGGGTATCCAGGCAGCACAGGAGCAGTTGCACGGCCGGGGAATGCCACAGGTCACATAGGGCCATGATCTCCCGGAAGGTCCAGCTATGGGGGGCGCCAGGCGATCAGGGACGCGGGAGCCCCAGGGCAGCACAGCTGGCAATGGTCCAGCAGGCAGAGGGTCTGCCCAGCAAGGAAAGAGGGGCCCATGTTCCCATGTGGGTTGAGGAGGGGAGCTCCAAGGACACACACTAAGCCTGCAGGCTGCAACACGGGACAGCTAGCGAGCGATGTGTGGGGAGCGGACCCAGCACAGCTGCAGGAACCGAGCACACAGACAGTCCAGCAAGCACTGATAGCAGGGAGGTGATGACAACAGGCAACCAGCTGTGGACATCACGGAAGGGTGCATGCGGGCCTGGGGCATGAGTCCCCATGCCGGAATCGCAGCTGCACCCGGGGGGGGGGCTCAGCAGTCGCACACACTAGCCGGCGGCCGGCTGGCAGCAGAGCGAGCTGGCGGGCGAGGGCAAGCGGTACAGGTGTGCAGGGGCTGCCCCACAGGTGCAGGGGTGGGGCACGGAGCAGGGGCAGGCCCGGAACATGGGCAGGAGACCCATGGACTGGACCGCACCATGGCCAAGGTCACGAGCCAGAGGAACGGATGTTGGCTACACCTGGCCCTATGTGCAGAGTGGTAATGGGCACACACCGATCTCCTGTGGCTCTCCACAGACCTGCTCCACTGGGGCGCCTGTATCCGGAGGTGCCTGGCTAAGCACCGACCACGGGCACCGGCGCTCCAATCATGGGCACCGGCGATCACAGGCCAGGCTCAGGGCCCTGCAGGCGTTTGGGGCGTACCAATGGGCCCTGTGCCTTGCCCGAGGGAGGCCAGCTGCTCTTTGAGAGGCAGCCGGGTGACACCACTGGCACTGGGCGGCCATGGGATGCGCTACCGTGCTCGCAATGCCCACACAAAGGTGGCTCTGGGTCACAGACCGGGCACAGGAATGGTGGGCTGGGGCCCTGGCATGGTGGGATAATGCAGCGTGGAGGGCACACTTCCGCATGGACAGGCGGTGCCTCCTGTGCCTCGCTGAGCTGCTGGCACCCTGGTTGGAATGGCTGCACACTCCCATGCGCACCCCCATACCCATGGTCCAGCACGTGGTCACAGCTGTCTGGGCACTGGCAACACCAGATTCCTGCTGGTCCGTGGTGCAGCACTTCGGTGTGGGACTGAGCACTGTCACGGGCATCGTCCATGATTTCTGTGAGGCCATGGAGGACGTGCTCCTGGACCATGCGAACCAGCCCACCCCCCCTCCCCGGGGCTGCCACGGGACGCCCCCGGGCCCCCACCCCGTCCGCACGGGCGTCTCACAGCACCAGCCATCCCAGCACCTCTGTTTTCCCATGGCCGTGTGGCGGCCTTCCCATGGCCGTGTTGCGGCCTCCCCATGGCAGGCACCACCTGTCCTCGTGCCTCACCCGAGGCGATCCCCTGGCCCTTTCCCAATACCGTTAATCACACATTAAAGTGGTTGGTTTACCTGACCATGTCCTGGGCGGTCTTCGGGTCTGGACTGGCCTCTGCAGCGGGGAGTGGGGAGCGTGGGCGGCGCTGGCGGTGCCTGGGCAGCTGCTGTCTCTGGAGGCCGGGTGGGACGGGGAGGCAGAAGTGCGGGCCCAGTGGCCATGCCGGTGGCTGGGACNAGTGCGGGCCCAGTGGCCATGCCGGTGGCTGGGACTATCTTCTCCGCCAGTTCCTCCCTCCGGCGCTGTACCCATGCCTTGTGCTCCCGCATCCTCTGTGCGGGGGGCATGAGGTCGGCTGGTGGGGGCGCTGCTGGTTGCCCTGTTGAGGAGCTGACAGGAGACCGTTAGTCGGGCTCGATCACTTGTCCCCTCTGTTCTGTGCACGGGCAGGCCCCCATGCGCCCTGACCCCCTTCCCACGTTCCCTGGTTCCTGGGGCCGCGGGGATGGGCCCGCACCCTGTGGGGTACCCTCAACCTTGGACGTGCCCCCTATGGTCATTCCCCATGAGCCGTAGGATGACTATGGAGACTTTTGGTGTAGGATGCAGTCCAGGGTCTCACAGTAGGGGGTGGTCCATGCTCTGTGTCTAGACCACCGGTTATTGTCTTTTATGGCCTTGTACGGTACCCCCCCTTGAGCTCCTTGTCCTTGGAGTGGCATTGGCCCATGGTCCTATGGTGCCCTGCCGCCTCCATGACCTGCACGATCTCCATGAACACATGCTCATTGCGTTTGTTCACGGCTAGCTCCAGCTGGTGCTCCAGGGACCCCCAGATCCGGATGAAGTCCTGGGCTCCTTGTGCCCCCATTGCCCCCCTCGCTGGTACCGGCATCTCCCGCATGTGCTCGCCTCCTGCGGTTCCTTCTCCTCCTCCGCTTCCCCTCCGACAGGCTCCTCCGGGGGCTCCGGCTCCCAGGGCTATTTCCAGGTCTGTGGGTCGTAAATGGAGGGTTGGGTGCTTCGGTCCTTCTGACCCATAGCCCGCCTCCCTGCCCCCCTCTCGCTGGGTATCCCCCTTTCGTGCCCCCCTGTTGTTGTGTGGGGCCCCCCTCGCTCTCACCCATTTCCGGGGTGCCTCCATCCCCTGGCCTGTTTTCCCCTCTGGGGCGGCCTGCCCCGGCTGCTGCTGCTGCTGCTTCTCCACCACCACCTCCTCCTCCTACCTACCTCGTTCGCCCTCCACTCTCCTAACCCTTCTGCCTTGCTCCATCCCACCACGTTCCCCTGCTGCTGTGTGCCCTTTAAATCTCTCTCCCTGGTCTGTGTGTTGCTCGTTGCCTGGCAGCGACACTGTGTGCTTTCGCCATGGCTGGGGATCATTTTGTTTGATCCCGCCTGGTGGTTGCTGTTCAGTCATTACGTTCAGCGGTTTCCTGGTGGGAATCGTTTTGACCACAATTCCGGGGATGGTCCTGTCCCGACCTCCAGAACCGTGGCTGACTTTGGCCCTTACGGGTAATTGACTGTGGTGAACATCTGGAGGCCGCCGAACAGACGTTCATGGCTCTTTGGCCACGCCGCGGGATTGTCTGTGGTTCACCGTGGTTGACTGTGATCTTGTAACATCTGAAATTACCCTTTGGCTCTTGTTATTAAGTGTTCTATTTATGATCTTCCAAAATTTGGAAGTATCCTTTGTAGCTGCTGCTACCTATAAATCGTCCCATATTTTATCTTGATTTTGCTTCTTTTTTATCTTGTAGCAGTATTTCTTATATGTCCTTCTTGCTTCAATAAATTCTGTCCATATTTGCTCCTGGCTATTGGTTTTCCAGATTTTTCTCAATTTACCAAGGTGTCTCTTTGCTTTCTTACAGTCTCTATCAAACCAGGATCTTGTATATGGGGATTTATGCAACTGGGGTTTATTGTCTATTCTAGTTAAGACTGTTTCAAGTTCTCCTACTAATTATGCATAATTTATAAGGAGTGTATTATTATCATCACTTTCAAGGAACTTCCTTTTTTGCTCTTGTATCCTAGGTTGCAGCATCAAAGTTGCCACTTCCATATAAGTTGCTGCTGTCCATTTTAATTGTCGGGTCTGAGGAAAGATTTTATCATTTTCCCTCGACAAATTTCTTGGGGTCTGCAGGGAAACATTTATTTGCCTCTTCACTGTTAGTGGATCGTGCGCACTCTCTGGCCTGGAGATAATATTCAAGTTAAAAAAAAAAAAAAGAGAAGGCAAAAACAGACTATAGCGAGATCTAACACACTTGCTCCCATAGGGGATACAAATGTGAATTCACCAGCCAAATCTGATTCAAAACGGCCATTTAAGATGACCAAATTATGACGTGCCAATATTTCTAACAGTTGCTCCCTTGCCTTATTCATAATTAAGTCCTTAGATGATCTAGAGGGGATCTCTACTATCTTATGTAGAGTATTATCCCCATGGATGGGTTCTTGGAGACCTGTTCTTGCATTTAAATCTCCTAACCAGATCAAAGGAGCATTAGGATAGTTGAATTCTATTTGTACCAAAAAAAGATCTAGTTGGGTCCAGATTTCTTTTTTATAAAAGGGAAAATTGAGGAGGAATATATGTATTTAGAATTACTACTGACTTCCCCTCTGTCACCTGCCACAGAACAGCTATCATACCTTCTATATGGGTGGGAATGGTAGTAAACAAACCCTGCAGGTCATGAGATACTAGGATAGTCACTCCTCCAGAGTATCTGCCCCTAGTTTTTAATCCGACACCTGGGGTGATTTCAGACGTGATGGGGCGCCTATTGGCCCCGTCACGGAATCACCTTTTGATTCCCCGCCAGAATAAAAATGTCATGTCCAAGAGACATGCCGGCTATTTCCGGTGGGGAATTGGGGGGGGGTGGGGGCTGTGCAGCGCAACGTGCAGCCGCACAGCCCCGCCCCTCCACGCTCCCCGAGCCGCCCGCCCTCCTGGAGATGGAGGGCAGGCGGCTGGGGGAGCGTTGGGGGAGCGTTACCGTCCGCCGATTCCCGGCCATGGTTCAATTAACCATGCTTTCGGGGATGGTGCCTGGACCATCCTCGAAAGCGTGGTTATTTTGCTCACCACCGGTGGTTCACCGTGGTGAACATCTGCGGCGAGCAACCAGACATTACAGGACCATCCACCACCATGGGGGATTCACCGTGGTTGTGTGTGGTATCATAACGTCTGAAAATACCCCTGGTTTATGGAAGGTCAAGCACTCCAAGATATGTAGGTAATTTTCTTCACCCCTTCCTAGCCAAGTTTCCTGGAAGCAAATAAACTGGTGAGTGGTCACAAAATTACACCAGTCTTTATATTTTAATTTATCCTTAATCCCCTCGATGTTCCAAGAGAGGAGCAATGGGGGGATTGGTCCTCTATATCTAGTCAATTTGTTTTATCTAATGTAACTGGTAAATGGCCAGCTGTGAAGGAACTACTATGTATTGTAGATGAGAAGCTTTTTGTTACAGATGATGGAAGGTCATATAATAACCAATCCTCAGGCTGGCCTGTCGTATTTATTACCTTCAATACTGGAAATGGGCCTAAGCTGGTTAAAGGATCAGCATGAGGTAAAGCCTCAGTGCTTTTCAGATCTGGATTTTCTTTGTCATTCTTTCTATTATCTTGTACATTTCTTAGTCTTTTGAGATCCTGGGTTCTTTTCTCATCATTAGACAAATTCAATAAGGCCCTGGCCCTGGCCTTATTGGCCCTGGCCCTGGCCAATAAGGCCCTGGCCAATGTATTCTCCACCCACTGTATATAAATGCCTGTGGACTTTAAAGTCCTGCGTTCCCCCTCCCCCCCCATCAGTTCCACCGTACTGATATGGGAAAAAAGCACTTCTCAATGTATAAAATTATATCTGTCACAAAGAGGAGGCAGGGCAGAGACGTCCTCCATTTCAAAATCCAAATCCATAAGATTTCTTAATAAGGTTTTGATATGAGTTAAGGACAAAGACCGTCCTCTTGGCAGATGGCTAAAGGACCTCTTTCTCCTAATATTGAATAGCAAAGCCGGGACCCATTTCTCCTCTGTGGTGTCTGGCCAAATCTTTAGGGGAATAGGATGTTTAAGGACTTCCTCTTTGTTAACATCCAAAGCTCCTTCTATATGACATAGTGAGGGCATTATAAGTTGTTCTTTCCTCTTTCCAAGCTCTACTGATTTTTGTGGAGGGTCCGTGGGTGGCTGAGACTGGTCTAGCTTCAGGGGGACTGAAGAAGCTAGGGCCTAGGGTAACACAGCAGTAGCAGCATCCTAGAAGCCCAGCTGCCAGAGGCAAGGCAGCATCACTGTGTTGGGCAGCTCAGGCAGAACTGAGAAATGCTAGTACTGCTTCCAGAAGGTTGTCACTTGGGACAACTGTCCCGCTTGTCCACTGCGTGGGCTGGTTCTGCTTACATCCTTGCAGCACTGTTTGCTTTAATGAAATCACATTGGTATAATAGAGGACAAATTGTGGGCCTCTTTCTAAAAGGAGCACTTCCTCCAAAGCTACCTACATATAGGCCAAATCAGGAAATTGTTACTCATACATGCACCTATCATGTGTTAAGGGTGAAGCACTGAAGCACACAATGTAGCTAGAAGGTTGTTGTACAGGAAGTGAAGATTAACTCCAAATGAAACTGCTGATAGATGTAGATAGTGGGGTGCCTCAAGGGTCAGTAGTGGAAACAGTATTGTTTAACAAAATCATTAATGATCTGGAAAAAGGGGTAAAGAGTGAGGTGGCTAAATTTGCATAGGACACCAAATTATTCAAGATAGTTAAGACCCAGGCAGACTGTGAGGAACTACAGAGGGATCTTGCATGACTGGGTGAATGAATGGGCATTACAATGGCAAATGAGATTCAACGTTGATAAGGGCAGGGTGATGCACCTAGGGAAAAATAATCCTCACTTTACATAAACAATGCTAGGTTCAAATCTGGGTGTAACCATTCAGGAGAAGGATCTTGGGAGTCATTTTGGATAGTTCCTTGAAGACATCAGCTCAGTGTGCAGCAGAAGTCAAAAAGGCAAATTGAATGGTAGGCATTATTGCAAAAGGAATAGAGAATAAAAGGGCAAGTATCATAATGCAGTTGTATAAGTCTTTGGTATGACTCTACCTTGAATATCGTGTGCAGTTCGGGTTGTCCCAGCTCAAGAAAGAGATAACAGAACTTGAAAAGGGTCAGAGAAGGGCAAACAAGGGGTGTTTTCAGACGTGACGGTACCATGGATTTCTTAGGTTTGCATGGGCTGTGGCAGTGCTTAGCCCAGGCTATTCCTCGGGAGCATCCCCAAGGAATAGCCCGGGCTAAGCACTGCCACGGCCTGTGCAAGGGCGTGGGACCATAACATCTGTTGGCCTGCTTGCACTTACCCCAGTCTGAGTTCATGGCCGTTCTGGGTCACCACAGCAGCCTATACCACCAGTCACTCCTGGCAGCGTGGGGGCAGGGTCATGCGCACACATGTCCACACATTACCCGGCCCTCCCCCAGCCCAGCCCACCATCACGTTTGTTTAGCGGCCTGGCCAAATCCTGCCCGGAATGAGGGTCCTCTCTCTGGGCAGAACTGAAGCATGGTGATGCTGAGCACCACCACATACAAAAGCACCCAAAGATGACAGAAGGGATGGATTGAATTCCATATGAGTGTCACTGGGGCAGGGGAACACCACCCTCAGGGGGAGTCCACGCACACCTAGACTCGGGCCCTGGCTCTGCTCACGAGGGTTCGAGGTTAAATGACCGTCAGGATAGAAGTGTGGCCTAAATTATCTCAAGGAGATCAGTCCTCGATCATCATAGGGCGCAGAGCAACACAGGAAGCCTAGAGTCTTGCCCCACTCACTCACTCGCTACTGACACATGAGGTGGAAGAAGGGAAGGATCACTCGTGGGGGAGCCACGTGAGGGTGTGGGCGTGCACCCGGGGTTCGGGGACGAGGGACTTGCACACCGAGAGGGAGTGGGGAAGGAAGAAACCCAGTGGGGGGCAGGGGCTGTCGCTCACACACCGTTGTTCACTCCCACAACCACACTCAGGGAGACCAAAGGAAGTCACACACACAGAAGGGTTCACATGCACTGAGGCTCTTACACTCGCACTCTCACTCTCACACACGCCCCCATGCACACACAAGAAGACACTATAACAAAACGCTTCACTACTTAGCTTAGGCAGGGCCCGTTTCTCTGCAATCACCAGTGCTGGATCCAGGCACAGCGCTGGCATTTATACTGAAGGCCCCGCCCCTGCGTGCCCACAGACGTTCCGAGTGGTGCGGCGGGGGTGGGGCTGACCCCATGCTGCGTGGGAGCTGGAGCGGGGCCGATCGCTATGGGAACCGGTGCCCGCGCTGCGGAGTGCTGGGCTGCATCAGGTGGCGTCACGCCACCCCGCACTACACTGAAGCGCCGCCAGGGGTGGTCAGGGGGGCCCTGAAGCCGCCGCCGGGACGCGGGGCTTAGAATGAGGAGAGGCTCAGCAGGTTAGAGCTGTTTAGCTTGGAGAAGAGGCGATTAAGGGAGGATATGATAGAAGTTTATAAAATCATGAGTGGCATGAAGAATGTGAATAGGGAACTGTTTGCCCTTTCCCATAATAAAGGGAACATTCTCTTAAGTTAAATGAAGAACAAGGGGACACTCTCTGAAGTTAAATGGCAGCAGATTTAAAATAAACAAAAATGAAATACTTTTTCACGCAGCAGACAATACAGTTGGAGAACTCCGTGCCAGAGGAGGCTCTGAAAGCCAGCAGCATAACTAGCTTCTAATTGGGGCTTAAACCCCTGGCTACTGGTAGTTGGGAGCAGTCAGCAGGAGATGGGTCACACCTCCATGATCTGTACATGTACTTCTCTTGAGCTATCAGAGCTGGTCACTGTCAGAGACAAGATGCTGGGCTAGATGGACCACTGGTCCAACCCAGTATGGCACTTTTTATGTTTTTATTCTGGATAGGCTGCATATTAAGAAGAGGTTTGTACCCCCATAGTTAAAGTGGAGCTGAGTTTTGCAATTAAAGCATTTAACCTCATTGTTATACATGAATGTACCCTCCCTATAATTACAGCACTTTTGCTCAAGTATAGAATAATTTATGAGAATGTACAAGTAAATTCAACTAAATTATTCCAATCAATTTTTTGATGAGTTAAAGCTAACATTAAAATAGTTTTAAGAAATATAGTATCTTGTGAGAGACCTCTTTTTCCAAATGACTTCAGTGATGGGGTTCTGCATCCTCTTAACATTTTCTGTCTAATCAAAACTCACTGAAATCTTGTCCAAAGATTTCACTAGGAAAAACTATTATTAATGACTATTTTTGCATTACTTTTTCATAACTGAAAACTTATTTTTCAGCTAGGGAATGGGAACAAACTTTTTCATAGAACACAAAGAACCAAACCATCTTTTTAGAATGACTGTCATCTCTCCCATTACTCTCAACAAGAATGAAGACACAAGTTGTCTTCAGTTAAGATGCCTATTTTAACAAGACTGCTGTCTCTATTACGTATACAACAGTAATAGAGCTGCCAAAATCAACTGTAATTGAAAACTGTGGGTGTTTTCTGACATGATGGTGCTGAAGCGCCCGCCACCATGACTTACCTGGTCAGGAGTGGGACTGCGGCTCTTTTACACGGACGGCACCCACACATGAACACCCTGGGTGTTCATGTGTGGGTACCGCCCGTGTAAATCCCATGGTGTGTGTGTGTGCTCCTGCGCACACGCATGCACACCCACCTCCAACCATCCCCCACGTACAGACCAACCAGTGAAAATGGCGGTTGCTCCATGTGTGTTGATGTGTGGAGGTGGGTGTAGATGGGTATGCGCCCGTCTACACCCTCCTCCCACCCACGGACTGCAGCGCACAATGACAGCCCCCTGCGCCACAGCCTGTGTAAAAGGACCTGGCAATGCAGCTGGAATTCAGCCAGGATCCCACAGTTCTCAATGGACTTGAAAACACAGGTTGGCCAAACAAAGATAGCCTCTTAACCAATTACGTGTGCCTTACAATGGTCTTCTCCAGCAGGACTGCTATGTTCTTTAAGGGCATCTTAGGGCGTTTATAGACGATCCCGCTTACAAGCGGGATTGTCAAACGCCGGCTTTCCCCCCCGCGCAGTCTCTGCGAGCCATGTCTGCAGTTCAGACACGGCGCAAAGTGCGAGTGCGCATGCGTGCCCTTCTGCACATGTGCGCCCTTCTGCGCATGCGCACTCGCCCGGGGAACCAGGAAGTGTGGCGTAAAGCCAGCACTTCGGGAATCCGCGTCGGAGGGGGCAGGCAAGCCTGCCCCCTCCGACGCGGATTAAAAAGCGGCCCCAGCAATTAGACGAGCGCCAAGAAAGGCGGCTGATCAAAGGATCAGCCACCTTTTTGGTCTCGTCTATAAACGCCCTTAGCTTCACTGTTGCTTTGGGTGACCTAATTGTACATTTTGTTACAACTGGATTACAATGCTTCGATTTCTTCTAAATTTTACCTTACCTCTGACTTTTCAATGTTAGTTGGAATCATTATATGCGAGTATTGTACTTGCATACTATTCTGTCCTCTCTTTTGTCTGGCAGTATCAAACATGGAGTTGGAATCTGGAAAGGGCATTGGGGTAACATTCTTGCCTTTTTAAAAGATAAGTACAAGGGTGCCAGAAGTAATCACTAGTGGCCAAATTCTGTTTCATGCCTTACTGAGACAATGGGTGTAAACAAATGGACATGGAGCCTGCCTACCCCTGGAGGTGCACCCTTGCGTCCACCTGCTTCCACTCCACTTTGGTCCACTTTAGACAGGTCGGCGGACTTCCCCAGCTCACCAGACGCTCTAGCCTGGAGGCCACAACTCCATGGTGCTGGCTGGGGCAATGACTGGCTGGGTGTGGAGATGCACCATCGGTCTGCCCGGCAGATGGACAGCAGCTCCATGTTCAGCTGTTGTCCCAGGTTTGGCTGGCCCGCTCCATGCAGTGTGCTCCAGGCTCTTCTGGAGTGCCACCAGCGGGGCAGTCCCATAGAAACAGCCGGACTGCTCAACCTGGGGGTGAAGTGGGCCGGTGTGGGCAGAAGCGAGGCTGCTGTTTGTCTAAAACAGGGGCAGAGAAACATTTTTGTCCCAGGGTCGTACTGGTGGTCCCTGAACGTGCCGGCGACTGCACGTTACAAAACAATTATAAACTAATTGGGATTAATTAAGGCTAATTAATTAAAGATGATTAAATGGCAACTAAGAAGCAATTAAGAATAAACTAACAAGTACTTTCCCCACCCCTGACAAAACTGGAATCTATACCCACACACATTCCCATTCTCTCTCTCCTTCACACACACATTTATACACACACACTACCCCTTCTCTCACACACATTTATACAAACACACACTCCCTTCCTTTCTCACACACATTTATACACACACACTACCCCTTCTCTCACACACATTTATACAAACACACACTCCCTTCCTTTCTCACACACATTTATACAAACACACACTCCCTTCCTTTCTCACACACATTTATACACACACACTCCCCCCTTTCTCTCTCACACATATTTATACACACTCCCCCCCTCTCTCTCACACACACACACTCTCCCCTTCTCTTGCTCACACATATTTATACACACACACTCCCCTCCCCCCTTCTCATGCACACATTTGTACACTCATGCGGCCTCTGGGCTGGACAGCTGCTGGGAACTGAGAGTGTCAGTCCATGTTCCTGGCCTCCCCTGCTGTCCTGTGCCGCCCAGCCCTCTGCACAGGAAGTGACCCCCGCTGGAGTCCCACGCTGCCCGTCACCACAGTGAGTGCCTGCAGGGGGGTTCCCTGAGGATTCCCTGGAGGGAGGAGGGGTCTCTGCCCCAGCAGCTGCGTGTCCACTGCACCTTCCTTAATCCTTTCCCATCTTCTCACTCTCTCTGGAAGCAGGTGGCTACAATCAGAGGGATCAGCTGTGCAGCCTATCAAAGTCCGCCTGGGCCACAGAGAAGTGGTGTTGGGCTGCACAACTTTGAAGCAGGGATGATCGGTGGCGGGCTGGAGGTAAGCACCCTCCGAGGTAGAAGTGGCCTGCAGGCCAGGGCTTCCCTACCCCTGGCCTAAAAGCACCAATGACACAGAAACACAGCAAACCTAGAAATCCTATGGAAGATTATTCAACAAAAACTCAGGTGAAAGAGTACTACACCCTGCAATGCCCGAGTTTTACATTTGAGAGTCCCAGGCTAGCATGTCTGGATAGGTTTTCAACAGCCTGACCTCCCTTTTTTTGGCACAAGGTGTTTTCCGACATGATGGTGGCCAGCTCTAGAGCACTTTAGCACGCTTTACTCTGCAGGCCACCGTCACGTTAGAAAACACCCGCCAGATGTTAGCACAGGACGGATTCTGACCGTGGTGGTGGTTAGTCCAGGCTGTGATTTGGGGAAATCCCCAAGTCACAACCTGGGCTAGCTGCCACCATGGTCGAAATCCCACTACCTGACTAGGAAAACGCGGGCTTTCGCATTTGAAAGCCTGCTTTACTCACCACGGTCCGAAGTTGTTGGGGGGCCAGGTGCCCTGGCAGTCGCCATTGGCTGACATCTCCACCCAGCTCCCTTCCCACCCCTGGCGACCAGGCCCCCGTCACGTTATTTTGGGGGCCTGGCTGGATCCCAGCCGTAGTGTCAGACCACTCCCAATCGGCTAAGTCATGGTGGCGCTTCGGTGCCATCACGTCAGAAAACACCCACAGTCAGCAATTACAATTGATTTTGGCAGCTACACAGTTATATACTTAATTTGCACTCATAAACCAGCCATAGTTAGCCATCCAGCTGCTGACATTTGCATCTGTACATCAGAGAAGTTGTGAGTACAATTCTATGGAGACAAAATGCACCGAAGACAAATAGAAGTAAGGCTGAGACTTAGCTGAAAGAGTTGGCAACAGTTATTACTAGGGTTGTTACTTCTCGTGGTTTGTCCCTGAGACCCCCAAAGACCAATATGGAAGTCTCAGGGTCACACCATGAGAAATGGCAACCCTAGTTGTTACTGACACTTCATGATACACACAGGCCTTTGCATAAGCACAGCAAATTGTATAATTCATCAGTAATAACACAGAGTTATTTCTTTATTGGGTAGCATCTTTAAAAGTAATTTCAATATAAAGTCATCAATAGAGCACTAAGGCCATTTTCACACAGCACTGCTGGGTGGGGGAATGGGTGTGCGCCGGCAGTGGGTGGAGATGGGTGTGCTCCCTTTCCCACAGGTGCACACCCATCTCCACCCACGGAGCCTCCTCTGTTTTGTTGGATGACTCTTGGTGGAAATGGGTGGAGGTGGGTGTGCGCCGGGAGCGCGCATGCACCTCCACCCACTGCCCGTGGTGTTTCCACGGGCGCACACCCATCCTCCCACCCACCGCCGCAGTGTGCGCACAGACAGCCCCCCACCGCACACCCAGCAAGGGGGCGGGGGGATGTGAGATGTCCATGTAAAAAGAGGCCTAAGACAGACAATGGTCAGGATGCAGGTCTTGAAACAGCACCTATGGCCTTTCCTCTTAAACTTTATCTAAAAGGAATTCCAAGGTCATGAACAAAGCATCTAAACAATAATGATTCAACTTTAGTGGCACATCATTTATTATTGTCAAAGAAAAAACATTACAACAAATGGGAAAAAAAGTTATGTAGATCTGTATGTTTAATCTACACATTATTATCATGCTAATTGTTAATGAATGGTAAACTGTAAGCATTCCCTCTGGCAAAGGGTTTGGCTTTGCAGTCATTAAAAGTTACAAGAGTACACATATTTTGGAGCTGTCCGTTTGGAAACTGGTGTAGTGTGTTTATCCCTTAATGAGTAACATGATGATATAGACACAAATTTCCCATTAAAAAACAACAACAAAACCCTTTGGTTAAATGACTGAAAAGGTGGCATGTGAGGCCTGGCCTTAACTTTTCATTTCCTGGTTTTGTGACATTTAAGTTTCATTGCACTCAATGTTCTGGGGAAGAGTAAAAAAAATAAAAGGAACTTTGCCATAACTAGTCATTTAACTGAAGGGATTTCATGGGGATGTTTTAAATGGGAATGTTTGAAGCATACCCTACTCCTTGAACAGAAACCCCCCCCCCCCCCCAACTCTAACCCATTAATCACCTCCCAGAGAATCCTGTTGGTGTTGCTGCTCCTCCCCAGAAGCAGCTCATCCACACTCTCTGTGAGGGAGAAGGATATTGTGGCATGTGCACAATATGCTACAGTATCGTTCCCCCTTCCAGGGAGCCCACATGTCCAGTCTTCAGACCCACCCATTTTACCCAATACACCTCAGTTTCCTCCCAGAGAACCCTGGCTCCCAGCCTCAGCAGCTTGACACGAGGAGTTAGACAGATCTCCATGGCCTCTGAGATATCCCTGAAAGGGGCTGCACTATCACGCATCTCCCCACCCCTTACTAGCCCCAGGGCTGTATGTGTTTTATATCTGTAACAAACATGACTGTGGCCCGTACCTTACCTGCATGCTTGTGCAGACGTGGCAAGATGTTGGTCCAGGATCGTCCCGGGCTATGTGTCCAGTGTGCCATGTGTCTGTTAGTGGCTAGCCCAGGCTGTGACCGTGACCGCAGAACATCTCAGAGTCCCAGCCCAGGCTAAAGTCTGCCCCAAAGCGGGTCACAGCGCGCGATCGTGTCTGGCGTGGTCTGTCATGACCTGGCCCAGATTGGGTCCGCCATGGCGGCCGTCATTGGCCACCATGGCTGCCTATCATAGGGGTGGGGGCTGGCACTAGGTGCGGCACAGGGTTGGGGGGCACACGTTCATGCATCTCCTCACCCTCCCCAGCGACCTGGCCACCGGCATATCTGTTCAACAGTCCGACCCAGTCTGGACTGTGTCTGTGGCACTTTTCCTCTCTGTGCCAGGTCACTTTTGTTAACACCCTTTGTTACTGCACAAGAAAAAGCAATGTAAGAAAAAAATTGCCTTACAAAAATTGGCTTGTTTACAATTTTTAAATTTTTTAATTTCATTGAATATGTAGAAAAAATAAACAAAATACCCTGAGACTTTGTAATATGGATAATCATCCAGACTGATATTGGAACTAGCTTTCCCAGATAAGGCTACAACATTCAAGTCCACTGACTTATCAACAAAGCCACTTGGAAGTACAAATGTTATCCAACTCCAAAGGACTGGAAAGGTAATGCAGCCAACATCACCAGAGAACTTCGTATGTAACTGGAAGTTATTATAACTTAAGAATTATTAGTTCAAACAAATAATACTAATTAAAAGCAGTAAGGATGTTTAAAAAGGCACTATGTAAATGTTGAACATAATCCGAGTTGAAACAAGTTGTTAGAACCTCACCAAAAAAGGTCTTGAGAATTATTTTTTGTCTCTCAGCCATTCACTTTCTGGTGCGCTAACATGCGAACCCCCTCACCAAAATTTCCTTAATCATAATAATATCCCCTCCATACACATACCCCACATACTAACTTTCAAAATAGAATCTTTAAGGGTATAGGTATAATAGTTCTTGCTGATTAAAGTTTTGACTTGTAGATAGAAAAGTCTCGCTCTCTCTTGACTATAGGGTGGCAGGGGCCATACTATAATGAGTTTAATCATTACATTCACAGCACCATTTTCTTTACTCTCCTACCTTGCTAATCTTTACAGCAGACAATGAATTAGCCTCAGCCCAGGCATGGTCAATCTTATTTTCAGGAACAAACAGTTCATGAACTTCATTAACTGCAGTGTGGGGCACAATGTTCTAAAAACGAAATAAATAAGTGTCCTGGTTAACACATTAAAAAATAAATAAATACAGTACAAACCAAACATTGTAGAAGGCCAACAATTGAAACTGCTTTAAAAAAACCAAACACAATATACTTTTATACAAACATTGTACCTGTTCTTGAAGCAGCTCCACAACCTTTTGTATACACTCAGTCACTGTCGAAATATTTGTTTTCAGAACTAGTTCAGGAGACTCTGGTTTCTCATACTCTGAATCAATCCCAGTGAACCCTATGGACAATTGACAAACTTTTAAAAGTAATACTTAATGGGTAAGGGGTCAACAGTTCAGTACTAACATTAAGGAAACATTTTGGCAGGCAAGGAGCTCATGTTAAGGAATAGTCTTGAGGCTTTCTGCTCCGCCTATGAGAGGTGCACTTCTAAATGAACTCATGATTATCTCCCAATCTATAGATTAGCACTTATCTGCCCACACTTCTCCATTGGTTGATGGCATCACTGAAAAAGTCAGTTATCCTGTCCTTATAGCCAGAGGAAAAATAGATATGTAGTTGCTAACACAGGGCAAGAGGTACAGACCAGTAGCTTAATGAGGAAGAGGAGATCTGAGACTATGCATCCATGAATGAATATTTAGTTGTTATGATTTATTTATTTAGATTTTTATCCCACCCTGTCAATTAACAACTAATTAACTCAACTCTTAGGGCCTTTTCACACAGGTGCCTCACCACCACCACACACGTGTGCGGTGGGGTGGGGGGCGCCCGTGTGAATACAGCCGAAGGTGGGCATGGGTGGGCACGTGTAGGAAAGGCACCTGCAGCGGGTGGGGGTGCGTGCACGTTTCTGCGCTCCACCCATCATCCACACACAGAGCAATGGGCTCCAATGCCAGTTGCTCCATGCATGGAGATGGGTGGAGGTGGGTGAAGATGGGTGTGTGCCCGTGGGAATGGGTGCACACCCACCTCACCCACTGCGGGCGCACACCCATCCCCACCCCACCCCACCAAGGCCCATTTGAAAACCCTGTGAGGTAGGTTAGGCTAAGAGATCTGTAACTGGTCCAAGTCACCCACTGAGTTCATGACTAAGATAAGACTTGAACTGGGGTCTCCTCCTACCTCCCGGTCCAGGTCCTGCACACTTGGCCACTACACCAGAATTAAAAAGAAGAAAAAAGTGGAGGAATCCCACCAAGCGTGCACATTGTGTGTATGCAGTATGTGCGTGCACACGCAGAGCTTGGACTGGAGACTTTCATCAGTTTTAAGACCTTAGAACAGTTCTGCTTCAGAAATTATTAAACTGGCTGCTGCAAAACAGAGCTGCAGTGAGGTGGACAACCTGAATAAAAGGTTTATGATTCGTCTCATGAGTCATTTTCACAACTTATGCCTAAATCCTAAATGCAGTATGACTATCACTAATATTATCAAATGGATCTTGTTTGGAAACTATTGCCGGAATAACCTCCGTGAAATTAACTATGACAAGACTACGGTTTTAGTCTTTTCTTGGAGGAAAGTTATACATAAATGGTCACTGGATAGTAGGGAAATCAAATAAGTCCGTGTTTTCAAATATTTGGGACTCCTTTTCCAATCAAACGGGGCCTGGTCTATGCAATGTCAGGCAATACAAGATAAGGCCAAACAATCAAATAGAGCCCTAGGCTATTAACTTTTTTTAAGTCAAGGAGGACATTTGGTTACGCCTGCGATTAAGATCTTTATTTGAAAATTTATCCCACAAATGTTATATGGTGCATACTTATGGGATTTGGGAAAAATTAAAATTCTTGAGAAACTTCAATCAGGCTTCCTTAGGGCGTTGTTAGCAGCCCCCCCCCCTCCCCCCGGGGATAAGCACCTCAGCTCTTTGTTTAGAATGCAGCCTCCTCCCCCTACAGGAGAGGGTTTGGCTGGGGGCAATAAATTATTGGCTTCGTCTCTTTTTCAGAGTGGCTGCCCCACTGTCTCAATTGGTTCTGGTGGATAAGACGCCAAATTTGTGGGCTGCTGCAGTGGTGGATAAAATAAATTGATTGGGGTTTAACTCTGAGGCCCTTGTTTCCTTGGGATTTAAAGGTGCCAAAAAGTTGTTGGCTGATAGACTGTCAGATAATATGTGGCAAGATCTAAGAGCATCAATTGGGGATAGTACGGCTTTGGGACCTTATGTATTGATTTCTAACCGATCCCGCTCGCCTACGCCTTATTTGGACGGTGGTATATCACAAGGGAATAGAAGGCTATTCTTTCTGGCCAGAGTAAACTCCTTTCCCTCCGCGCTGACCGAAGGTAGATACAGAGGTATTCCCCTGGCTGAACGGCTATGCCATTGTGATTTAAAACATACTGATTCCGACATATTTTATTGGAATGCCCCTTGTTCTTAGGGGTACGTGAGAAATATATTTCCCCGCTGACTGTTCCTTTCCTGAAAGATCTTCTGAATTCTATGTGAGCCTCCTCTTGGGTGATCGTTCTCCTGAAATTACGGGGAATGTGACTCATTATTTGGGCATAGCTAATAAGATGAAATTGCAAGGGAAAGAAGCATTATAACATGTATTTACACATTTTGGGTGGATTGGATTCCCCATGCTAGGACATGAGTATGTTTTATTTAATTTGTCAGGCTAGCAATTTAGTTACCTTGTTAACGTACTTGTAACTCATTATTATATTATTTTTATTACTATTTTGTATATGACTTATGCACTCTTTGCAATGGCCAAATAGGCTACGCAATAAAGTAAAGTAATGGATCTTGTTCGCTTAAGTAAGGATAATGAAAGGCGTTACAATATCTTTCTGTGGGCAGAGAGGAGTAAAGTGTCAGGATCAGGTCTTGAACCTTCACGCCTGGAGTTCTTGAAGAATGGCTGGGCTTGCAGCACCACTGCTTGACCTTGCCTCAGGCCCAGCCACTCACCTCAAGAGGCCTCCTTGCTTTGCCCTTGCCACGTCCCCTCCTATCTGTCTCCTGCCCTTGCCACGCCTGCTAGCTTCCTGTCTGGTAGCGAAAGTGGGTGGAGCAACTCCCTCTCTCTGCTTCTTTCTCTCTAGTCTCTCCAGTTCGTTGTCTCCAGTCTTGCTCCCTGAACCCCTGGCTCTTGTTTCTCCTGTAGTTCTCTCATCTTTTCCTCCTTGTCTTGTTTCTAGCCCTGGTCCTTGTACCCTGCTCTTGTCGCCAGACTCCGGCTCTGTTGTTCCCAGCCCCAGTCCTTGCTCTGTTCATTTTCCCAAGTCCTTGTTCTGGTTCCTAGTTCTGTCTCTTCTCTAGTCCCTGCCTTCAGTCTTGCCTCCTGTTTTCCCCTTGCTAGTCCCAGTCCTGATCCTGTCCCTGTCCTCAAGCCCCATGTCCCTGACCCAGATGCCCCTTACCCCACAACCCTTACATAAGGTTTGTGACAGAGAGATCCTGGATGGAATACCCCTAGCAATAGCCAAGCTTAGGGAGAAAAGCTTGGCTGGGGATTACATGTGGCTGTGATTTGAATAGCCACTAGGCAAAGCAAAGGTGGGAGGGGGTAAGTCTGGATTATGAGCATGAGCAGGGCAAGGTAGCAGCTCCATCTCCCCACAGCAACGTTGCTAAATCTTGTGTCTCCTTTCTTTGGAGTGGTTTTAATTCAAAGCTAGGGGAGACATATTCCAGCTATTCACCCTTATTTTTCCCTTACCAATACAGCAGGAGTAGCAGTACTGGTATCCATCATTACTCATACCAAATCAGGAAGCTTAGCAGATGTCATCTTTGCTAGTATCTGCAGGTGGGCTCAGTGTCATAAGACTGCACAACTGGAAGCAGCTATTTTTAAAGTCACACTGAACAGGAAAGGGCAGAAAGTTATAGTGAATTTTCAAAATACCTTCCCATCCTAATCATTGTCAACTACTGATTGTCTTCACTGTCACCCCTCAGCAATACTGATGGAGTAGTAAGACACTGCAACTGTCCTTTAACAGAAATAACTACCTTTATTCAATTCTGTCCCAGTGACATAACCTTACTGTCAGTGCCGGGGAAATCGTCATATCCACAAATAAACTTTCAGTGCATATACCCAGAGTTCCAGCTATTGAAAAAACCCAATTTCAACCACAAATATCTCCACCTCACCTTCTATCTTCTCCTTTCTTCCAGCCATTTTTCAATCCTCTTGGCTCATTTTCAGCTTCCCAGTAAATCTCCTTACAACTCCTGCCAATTTTTTTTCAGACTCCTCAGAAACTGTACTCCTACTCAGATGGCCTACAGTCTCTCTAGCGTACATGGAACAGTTTTGTTTCACTCCAACTGCACATACTACTTATGCCATGACTTCTAGCCCTACTGCAGAAGCTACATCCCTTAAGGGAGTCTCATCATTTTGGGAGAGGTTTATTGGTTTTACCCCTGTATATAGTCCTTTGGTTTACTCTACACAATTAACAGACTTAATATATGTAAAGTCCTGGCAATGTAGAAATGTTCCAGACTGGAAGATTTGAATACAGGCCACATAAAATAGAACCCAGTATTAAGAGCCTAGAAAAAGGCACAACAGGGTACGCAAAGGACAGAAATTCTTTAAGAGATGTATAATAAAGGTTAAAAATACTCTCTGAAACATATATTCCCACTGTCCAGATTTCATAAGAACAGTCCCTGTCTTTTTAGCAAAAATACTGTATATACCAAACTCTTCTTTAAAAAGTTATTTTAGTCACATGTACCACAAAGGAGTTGAATGTATCCATATTTTTATTCCAATGTGTTTATATCTTATGGATTTCATATCTACGTTGGCAGGCATGTTTGAAGGTTTTAGATCTTCCAAAGATATAATCAAAAACTGATGTTCTAATTAAGACCTTAAACAACACCAACATAAAAGGTTTCCACTAGTTTCCTAGTCATCTCTTCTTCATGGCAGGGCAACTGGTGGCAGTTTACTCTTTTTATCTGAAGAGACAGAAGTCCTGGCTCTCAATTCTACACCTTAATTTTGAGAAGAAGATGAGAAGGAGCAAAATGAATAACTGAGGAAACTTTAAATGTGACAAACTAATTGCCATACCTTTGATTTCTCCAGCTCTTGCTTTTTTGTAAAGGCCTTTCACATCTCTGCTTTCACAAATATTAAGAGGAGCATCCACAAAGACTTCAAAAAAAGGAAGCCCAGCCACTTCATGAACTTTCTGTGCACTCTGACGATCCTTTAAGAAACATTAGCAAAATCATAAGTAACAATATAATGCTTTATTTATTCACTTAGATTTATATCTCGCCCTGGTCCAAGGGCTCAAGGTGGAATTTTACAATCCTTATCTAGTTCATCCTTACAACAACCCTAGATGTTTATTTCTATTTTATAAAGAATTCTCATTTTGGGGAACTAAGTCTGAGATACACAGTGTTAACAGACATGATGATGGCCCGGTTCGGCCCGCTACAGCCTACCTTGGCCAGTGCCTCACCTGTGCATGTGTTTCTGGCTGCCAGACGTGGGCCTGGTACATACGCAGCTGGCCTGGAAACGTGGGCCCAGAAGGAACTGGTCCCACAGTCTGGGCCCAAGGGTCACCCAGGTGGACCATAGTGGGCTGAACCAGGCAGGCATGTCCGTTTCCACATCAACCCGACCCCAGCATGGAGGGTTGCCATGGCCACCAGCCATGGCTGCCTGTTATTGGCAGTCAAGGCTGCTCATCATGGTGGGGGCAGGGCACCATCCTCAGTGCGGGGGTGGAGCCAGCTGGCCGCATATCACTCCCCAACACCCACCCACCCCCGAAATTATTATTCTGTTCTCCGACCTGACTCGGCCGGGGGAGGCCCTCCCACCTTGGAAGTGCAGCCAGCACCCAGTAACTTGTTGACAGTGTTGTTTTCAAATGTGCTATTTAACATCTAGCACTTGCCTGGCATTTGATTTTCTACAAAAGAGTAGGTGCCAAATTCATCATCCCATGTAAGTATACAGACAATACTTATTTTATTCCTGTAATACAATATTTTATGCCTAAACAACAACATAGTCAGTTGGATGTGGGTGAGGCTGGTAATGAGGTACAGCGGATACGAGGATGCCTATGGGCCCTTGCATGTTGATGGTGTATAGGTGGAGATAGGGGTCTAGGTACTGTCCCGGGGGCCACACTGAAAATGAGTACACGCTCCAAGGACCACATAGAGGTTGTGGGTGTGGATGCTTAATGGGTGTATTCAAGTAAAGGAGCCCACAGATCATGGATCTTTGCTGTGGATTTGTCCCCTACCCTTGTGTGCATGCCCTCCTCTCTGATTCATTATCCTGAGCTCAGTTTTTCAGTGCTTGGGGGTAGAGACCTCTATCCAAGAGCCAGATTCAGGCACTGGAAAGGGCCACATGAAAACTTGCCAAGGGCCACATTTGGCCCCCGGGTCTGAGGTTCCCCACCCCTGTACTAGAGCATAATTTTCTACCATGGTCTTTCCATAAAAATGTAGTTATTTGATGTGTTTCAGAGATGCTTTTTTTCAGCTGTGCAATTTGTGTAAGCGATGCCTTTTTTTATCCTCAGGTGACCTTGCCACAGTAACCCATGTCCTGGTGAACATGTGGCTTGATTTTTATAATTCCTTTTTCTATGGGCTTCCAGCAGTGTTTTCGTGTTGTTCACAGCTTGTTCAGAATGTGGTAGCCCAGCTACTTACTGGATTGGGCAGCTGTGATCGTATTACACCTGACCTGTGTTTTTTGCATTTGCTGTGACGGGCCCTCCAGTGCTGACTCGCTCTCTCCAGATATCCATTTCAGTTCCTCTCTCTTTAAGCACCTGAAGTTTTTATTTTATTTTCTAGGTGCTTTTAGAGGATCTGCTGTTGGATCCCCTTAATGTATTATTTCATCCCCCCTTTACCTTCCTCTTTTAAATTGTTTTAAATGGATTTTTAAAGGGGTTCTAGGTTATTTTATTGTAGTAATTTTGTGAAGTGCCCAAGCACCATTCGGTAGGAGGGTGCTCTATAAATAAGATTATTATTATTGCTTTTATTACCTAAATATTATTTTGAACTGGATCTAGTCTTTACAGAGCACTTTATTTTTTCATTTAACAGTAGCAATGTCTTGACTTGGATTTTTTTGGTTAAAAACTCCTCTTTAAAATTTATAATCATTTGCTGTTCCTTTATAGTCACAAATTTTTGGCATTATAAAGCACAAGCTGTACACCATATCAAAAATTGCATAGAGCAATAAGTATATCAGCAGAGTGTTATCACATAGGTTGGGAGTCTGTCAGAGCCCAGAGCTGCTCTGTGCTCCCCACCCTGCCCTGCTGCTGCTTCATGCAGACTTCACAAGGAGTCCAGCAAATGAGCTAGTGCTTCCACCGGCCGAGGTCCATCCACTTGCCGCCGCCCCTTCCTCCACCATAGAGTTGCAGTCGCTCCTGAGACTGCTCTAGGTTGCAACTACAACTCTATGATGGAGAATATGTCCCACCCGATGACCCACCCCCATCAGACAGGAAGCAGCCCTGGGGCAGTGTGTTGTCCCAATTTGGGCTGGGTTACCTTGCATGGCATGCTCTGCCTTTTTGGGGATGACATTGTGCGGAGTTGCCCTAGCCCAAACTGGGGCAAACATCTGGTGGCGGCCCTTTATACGGGTGGCTAAATCTGGGGCAAAGGGGGGCCAATGTGGGGCCCCATCTCATGTGATGACAATCCTGTGCTACATCCTTCATTTCTCAGTTATGGCCTTTAGTCAGGATTTTAACCTAATCCCAAGTTTTCTGTATAACTCTGAACCCAAACATGTCATCTCAACATGCATTCTACAAGAGATCAAAGCAACTTGCTTTTACACAATCAAGATTTAAAAAAATAGATACAAAGAAGTTTTCCAAGTCTGCATCTCTAATACTACACAGGTGAACTGTTCTCTTTAAAATCTCCCCTTCACCAAAATTCTAGCTGTGCCAGTGATATGCACAGAGAGTCAATCCTATATGAAAACTATCAGACTGTTCTTAATAGTATTACCTTTGCATAAGGAGAAATGAAACTAGTTATGCAAACAAGACCAGCATCAGCAAACAGCTTGGAAACCTCAGCAATACGGCGGATATTTTCTTCTCGATCGTCAGCAGAGAAACCAAGGTTTTTGTTCAGGCCATGACGAATGTTATCTCCATCAAGTGAGTAACAAGGGATGCCATGGGACACCAGGTACTCTTCCAGAGCAAATCCAATGGTTGTCTTTCCAGCACCAGAAAGCCCTGACAGGACAGAGGTTCATTGTGAAGATTAAAAAGATAGAAAATTAACTTTTTATCAATCTAATTGTAATTACACTACACTTGATCTTAGTTCATAGAGCCGAGAAGCAAAAATTCTAGACACCAGTTTCAAAATTCTATGGCTGGGGAATAGATTAAATACTTGAGATAAATAGATTGGATATGCTAGAAGAGAAAGGCAGGGAGCCAAAGCACAGCAGTTGCTGACCTTGGCCCAGATTGTTATGTCCTGCGGTTACAAACTGCAGGAGGGAACTTTTTCAAGAGACACTTTCTCCAGGAGACTTTCCTCATGGAGATTCCCATAATCATCCTGTCTGAGTAATAGGTAGAGACGGAGGGAGGAAATACAGGATTTGGTGCTCTCCTATCATGAAAAGGACATTGAAATCTGACATTTCCCAGAGAGTCTGCAGCAAGGTTCTGCCATTGCTAATATCCTTCATGTAAAATCTGAACATTTTCCGAGACGTTTCTAGATTTTGTTAGTACCATTATTATTAATTATTATTATTACTGATTTATATCCCACCCTGTCCCTTGAAGGTTCAGGGTAGCTCACAGCAATTAAAACTTATTAATACAAAATACAAATGAACCACATGTCAAAATCCCCCCCCACACCCCCATCTCTCATATGGGGGTCTGGCTCCAGATCCAAACCAAAATCCATATCCCTCTCTCTCAAAGAGGGGCCATGTTTTTCCCCCAAACCCTCTTCCTCCACTGCCCAATATTCTAATTAAATAAACTCCAGATGCAAACATAATCTCATAAAGCTCCCATATAATCAAATATAACCTAATCAAATAACAGTGGCCCTGTACCATAAAGGTGTTTCACAGAAGCATGTGCACATGCTGCCAATAGCAATGAATGGGGAGTCCCAAGGCAGGGGAAAGCCATGCCTTCTTGCTAGGAGTCTCAGCTTTCTGCATGGGTAGGAAGCCATCACTGCAGCGACAGCTTGGTCTCATTCTCCTTGTGTGTGATCCATAAATGGCAGCGGTGTTTCAGGCACCACGCACAGTTACTGCTGCTCCAATCCAGCAGCAAGTGCATGCAATATCCGAGACACTGGATCACAAGCAAGGATAGCATGAAACCATGCTTCTTCCTCCCCTCCTCTCCTCCAGGCCAGGACCAACCTTAGCACAGGTGGAGTTCTGGAAGGACAGGAAGGCCTGCACCTCCATTTACTGTCCCCATGGTAGAGACCTGTTGCTGTGCCACTGCCTTTAAAAATCCTGTCCCGGTCCTGCCTCACTGGCTGAAGCCTGTTAGTGGCTGGTGGGGTGGTCACTGCAGTGACAGCTTGCTATGTGTGCAGGAAGCCAAGCCTCCTAGCAAGGAGGTGTGACTTTCTCACACCATGATGGGACTACCCAACCCCGACTCTTGGCAGCTTGTGCATGCATAGCTGTTGTGCAGCAGGGCCAGCCTAATCTATCTAATATAACAATCCTATAAAACTCGCACCCCTTCAGTTCTGTGCCCTCGTCCCCGTCTCAAAATCCCACCCTCCCTCCATGCCTATATCCCCCTCTCAGGCAGAGTGAGTCATGGCATTTGTATTTCCCCTTCACGAACACCTCTAATGCAACACTTCCAGCCGTGCACATTAATTTCCTCCCAATAAAAATATTTAAAATAAAGCAATTAGCACTTTAACAATGAATAGGAGGAAACAAGAGGATTCTGGGGGAGGTCTTCCATGCAACAGGCATCACTGCCCCAAGCCATCCAGTCCCATACGTATCATACATAGCAACTTAAACTGAGCCCCTTTACACCCTGCTTGGAGGGGTGTACGGATATGTTTACAGGAGGTTTCTTATTATACGGATATTTGTTTAACAGTTAGGAACACATTCCAAATATCCATTTGCAGAATTAATAACAAATGAGGTACCTGTCAGCCATACCGTACAGCCTCGAAATCCACCTTTTGTACCCACAATTTGTCCCCTCTTACTCCTGCTGACATGATGAGCTTGATATACCACATTGGTGGATCTCTGAACATCCTACAGACACACAAAGACAAAGAATGAATCCATTATTGTTGTAACACACACAGAATAGGAAACACTTACTGCAAAAAACACAACAAGAGAAAATTCATATTTGACAAGGGGGAAAAGAGAAGGTCTTATTTAAAGTTAAAGCACTAAGTAAATATGTTTTGGTGTGATCTACTTCTGAATAGCGGGCAGCCTCATGGGATTCTCTAGCAGTAGCAATTGTTCTGAAAAGGAAACACAAATAAGATGCCTATCTTTGTTGTTGGATGAAATTGGCTCAATAAAATTATTTTTCTATAATATGCAGTTCATCCCCCCTCCCTATGCCTAAGTTGCTTTCTATCTTTGATCTCCCCTTCTGCGTGTGCAACATTTCATAATAATGGATAGTAATATGTTGCCACTGTCTACAAGCAGAGCAACAGAATCATTCTCATAAAGCTGATGTAAAAGCCTGTCTAGAAAGACAGGCAGATATGTGAAAGGGTATTCTTAAAGTGTCTCAGTTCTTCTCATGTACATACTCTGCACAAGGAAAGAAATGCACACCATTTGCAGGAGTGCAAACTAGAAACTCTCCAAAGTTTCTGTCTCATTTGTTTTAAATTCTACAAATTCCAGAACCTACTTCGAGGGGTGAGGGGGGGGGGCAGTAGGTGGAGAGCGCAAGGTTACGGAGGCCCTGTCTGGTCCAACTTTGTGTGGGGAGTTTCAGGAAGTGACGCCAGCTGATGTGGTGGATGTTCTGGGGTCTGTGAGAGCCACCAGTTGTGAACTTGATCCTTGCCCGTTCTGGTTGGTGAAAGCCTCCAGGGAGACATTAGGGACGGTGCTGGTGAGAGTGGTTAATGCGTCCCTGCGGCAGGGGAGGCTGTCGCCCAGCCTCAAGGAGGCTGTGGTTGCGCCCCCTGCTGAAGAAACCATCCTTAGATGTGGACGCACCTGCCAGTTACCGACCTGTCTCTAACCTTCCCTTTTTAGGGAAGGTTACTGAGCGGGCGGTGGCTTTCCAGCTCCAGGCGCATCTGGACAGCATCAGTTTCCTAGACCCTTTTCAATCTGGGTTCCGTCCCGGCTATGGCACTGAGAAAGCGTTCGTGGCCTTGGTCGACGATCTCCGCCGGGAGATGGACACAGGATGTTCGACATTTCTTATCCTGCTAGATCTCTCGGCCGCTTTTGATACCGTGGACCATGGGCTTCTGTTGAGACGGCTGCGAGACCTGCGGGGTCTGGACGGCTGTTCTTGAATGATTCCGCTCATTCCTCTCGGGGAGAAGCCAGCGGGTGGTTTTGGGAGCTGAAACATCTTGCCCCTGTGCCTTGTCCTGCGGCGTTCCGCAGGGTTCCATCCTGTCTCCTTTATTATTTAACGTATATATGCAGCCCTTGGGGGAGGTTGTGAGAGGGTGAGGGTTCGGGGTGCGATGTCACCAATATGCTGATGATACTCAGCTGTACCTCTCTTTTTCAGCTGTCCCAGACCCTGCTGTCTCGTTGCTATCCCAGTCTCTGGAGGTCGTGGTGGAGTGGATGTGGCAGAGCAGACTGACGCTCAACCCCGATAAGACGGAGGTGATGGTGGTGGGGAGGGCGAGGGAGGTGTCGGCCCCCCTTATTGACGGGGGGGTTCACCCTCCGATAGCTCAGCAGGTTCGGAGTCTGGGGGTGGTGTTGGACTCAGATCTCCGCCTGGATCAACAGGCGGAGGTGGTGGCGAAGGCCGCCTTCCACCAGTTATATCTAGTGCAGAGGCTGCGTCCATACGTCTCCGGGCCGGACCTAGTCTCCCTCATCCATGCCTTCGTCACCTCGAGGCTGGACTACTGTAATGCGCTCTACGTGGGGCTGCCCTTGTTCCTCGTCCAGAGGCTGCAGCTAGTGCAGAGTGCAGCAGCCTGGCTCCTGATGGGGACAGGTCGTTGGGAGCATATAACACCTGTGCTCCGGACCCTGCCCTGGCTGCCAATAGCGTGCCGAGCCAGGTTCAAGGTATTGGTATTGATCTATAAGGCCCTTCAAGGTCTGGGCTCCTCGTACCTCAGGGACCGCCTTGCCCTCCGCACCCCAGAGTGACTCCTTTGGTCTGCTGGGGGTGCCTTCTTGGAGGTCCCCCGTGTTAAGCGGGGGCCATAATGGAGAGGGCATTCTCAGTGGCCGGGCCGCGTCTTTGGAATTCCCTCCCGGAGGAAGCTCGCCTGGCCCCAAGCCTTTTGACATTCCAGCTGGCTTGTAAAACCTGGCTGTTCACCCAGGCCTTTGGGGAGGAGGGTGGGTTAGGATTTTAGTTCTTCCCTACCTTTTATTTTTATTGATTTCTCCAAACCCTGTTTTAGTTTTAAATGGTTGTGTTGTTTTAAAATGTTTTTTATGAATGTTTTTATTAAATTGTACGTCACCCCGGGATGCCGTAGGCATGGGGGGGGCGACTAAAAAATGCATAAAATAAATAAATAAAAATAAATACTTAAGTCAAAGGGATTCTTTCCATTTGGTGAGGATTTCACCCAATTCATGTGTAAACCATATGTTAAATTAACTTTACATAAATTAAGAAATGTAATATGCTAATTTACTTAAAGTATAAAATCTGCCTGTGATGGGTGGCGAGGCCCTGCCCCGCCGACGCCGGCCAGCTCCTGGCCAGGAGGGGAACCAGGGGAGGAGTCAGAAACGAAAGAGTGAGGCGGAGTGATGCCAGAAGTGGCGCTGATGTCATCGGAGGGCGCCCTGATCCTGTCTGGGCAGGCTCGTTTCAGTGGAGTCTGGAAGGAAGTAAAAGATTTTGATGGCCAGCCAGGAAGGGGGGCAGAGGATCCGAAGGAGACCAGGAGGAGTCTCTTGGATCCAGACTGGGGCAGTGAGTTGTGAGGATGCAGAAGGGGGAGGGCCCGTGAGGGAACGAGACTGCTTCCTATTTGGGATATGAGACTGGAGGACCGGGTGGGGTACGGGAGGGTAGATACAGGTTTACACCTGCGGATAAGGACCTTGCAGGAGGGGTAGGTCCTGTCCCTTGCCCTCATAAGATCTGTTCAGAGATAAAGGGAGTTTCCCCACCTCGCCGGCCCAGGGAGTAGAAGCCGGTGGGGCACAAACCTAGGGGTTCAATCACAACTGGCATAGTTGGTAGGGTTGGCTTTAAGGGGCAGCTGGCCCGCGACTTGGTGAAAAGTGATCCCGTGACTAGCAGCGTCATGGATACTGAGGCTTTATTAAAATGGTTTCTGGACACGCATAAGGTTCAAATTGAAGCCCAACAAGGATTTTACAGCAGCTGACTGTTGACTTAGCCAGAACTCAGGTTCGCACACAGAACCAGCTGGCAGAAGAAGTTGCTGCCTTAATGGCTCCAGTCATAGCAACGTTAACTGATTGTGTGAAGGGGTAGGGGGAGGTTAGAGGGTCCCAGGTTCATCTCACCAAGATGGCCCCCACAGATGACCCAGAGGCATTTTTAAAATTATTTGAGATAGCCACGGTGGCAAAATAGCCCAAAGAGCAATGGGTCTTACTGTTGGCCCCATGTTTATCTGGGCCAGCCCAGGCTGTATATGATAGATTAGAAGCCAGTGATGCAGCTGACTTCTATAAAGTAAAAGAAGCCATATTGAGAGGTCTTGACATTTCGGAGGAAACATATAGGAAGCGGTTTTGGGGAGGAAAATATCACGTAGGGTCTTCCCCACAGGTAGTGGCTCAACAGCTATGCACCAATTGTCTTCGATGGTTGAAACCGCACAAGCGATCAGCCACGGAGACAGTAGAGCTCTTGATCGTAGAGCAGTTTGTTCAGATCTTGCTCCCCGGAGGTAGGGCCTGGGTGGCGGGACATAGGCCCACCTCGTTGGAGGAGGCAGTAGGTTTGATGGAAAATTATGAGACCTTCAATGGTACCCTAGGGCCTATAAGGGAAGGAAGCCTATAAAGGACCCCAAAGAGAAGAGAGGGGCCCGAGACATGGGGTTAATGTCTGGGATGGGTGTGTGGGAATCAATGTACGGGGAATGGGACGGGAGGATAGGAGGTGGGAAGGGTCTAGAGGGCCCCCAGGGAAAGGCGAAGGTCTGGGGGGGATCGAGTCCTTACTCCCTCTAAGCCCACCAGGATACCCCCTACCTCCCCAAACAACTCAAGGGGCCCACATGGAGAAAGAAGGAATAGGGGATCTAGGACCCGGGTGTGCTTCCAATGCAGTAAGCCTGGTCACTTTAAAGGGGACTGTCCCTTAATGGCTTGTACATATACCGAAGGTTGGTTAGGGGACGAAGTCTCAGAAACCCCTGTAGGACATAAATCCTTGACCATCCCCCCTATGGATAGGGGGGTGGGAGTATATGGCCCTCATTGATTCGGGCTATAGTCAAACCCTCGTCCATGTAGGAATCCAAGGGGTCCCTCGGCCATCTCCTCCTATCATTGGCCTACAGTGCATTCATGGGGAGATTCGCTCCCATCCCACTAGCTTGGTCAATAGATGGGAATACTATGGGCATACCATGTGGAAGCGGGTGGGGGTGGTACCGGGTCTTGTCCACCTCGTAGCGCTAGAACAGTATTTGGGGGCCTTGGCTACTCTGGTGCAGACGCCGGAGGGATACCCTGGGGCAGAAGATGCATCCGGACCAGAGTCACGGGCCGACTAATCACAAGATGAGCAAGGGATACCAGCATGGGATGGATCATGGAGGGTAAGCCCTTTTGATTTTATTCAGGCCCAACGCAATGATCTTTTGTTACACAATGCATATGAGCAGGTGGAGGTAGTCAATAGGGTACCTAGAGATCCACAGAGACCCATGAACTATCTCCACTTTGAATTAATAAATGATAGTCTATATAGGGTTGACAAAGACCAAGTTAGTGGAGGGGAAGTGTGCCAACTCTTGGCTCTGGGAGGTGTACATAGGGAACTTCCGTGGCTCACACACGAGATCCTTTGTGCGGGTCATTTAGGAATGGAGAAAACATACGAGAGACTGACAGGGCGGTTTTATTGTCCTGGAATTAGGGAAGCGGTATGGCGTTACTGTGTGTCACGTCCAGAGTGCTGCCAACTAACCACCAGGAGAAAGGTAGCCCCTGACCCTCTAATTCCCCTTCCTTTGGTGGGGGTTCCTTTCGAGAGACTGTGGCTGACCTCTATGAAAGATAATAAAGCCCGCTTAATGAGATGGTATTTAGCCTTACAGCCATTCAAATTTGAGATCTACCATAGGGCGGGGCGCCAGCACGGTAATGCGGATTTCTTTTCTTGACAGGGACACGAAGCTCTGGGGTTGGAACCTAGGGGCACAAACCTAGGGGTTCGATCACACTGCCATAGATGGTAATTTACAGAACTTTATTAACCGAAAATCAAATCCTCACAATCATCTGTGAGCAAACTCAATTGGGTTATCCGCTCTCTCTCGTCACAGACCACTAGTAGAGCCATTGCAAAGTTACAGACTATGTTGCCCCTTTGACAGATTTTTTAGACAGTAGATCTGCACAGCCATTGACCTACTGGCCAAACATCTTGACCTACTGGCCAAACGTCTACAATTCCTCATCTCACCCTATGAAAATGTATCATGGGCAAGACTATGTAAAATCCCTCAGCTCAGCTTCTAAGGACCCTACTGATATTCCTCTGCTGTGGAATATCAGTGGCTGTGTTGCGTTTTAGATTCTGTGTACCCAAAAAGTAGGGGATGGATTGATCTCCCTTCACTGGCCCTTGACTTTTACACAGACAATTTATCTTTAAACTATGGTGTGGAGCCATTTACAGATGCCTGATGCATGTGTAAATTGGTGCTGTACATTACCACCTGTTAATAAGCACATCAACAAACTGCATATACAACAGATCGATAGATTATAAAAGCTTTTGACTCAATAACTTATGTACCCCAATTTTACAGTGCAGTACTTTGTCTTTTTCAGTAGTGTTCTGTAACCCCCAAAGCAGTGAGACTATACTGTAAACATTACAGAAATCAAGCATTTGTTTACTTTCAGCACATGCCTCCATTTGTTGCTGTTTGGATAAACCAAATAAGCAGTTGAGAAAACAGTATGGATTCATGAATCACCTGATCACTGCTGAGCTTTGATTTCTCACAAGGGTCAGGTTTCCTACTGAGTCAGCCAAAGATTTAAGTCTGACAGGAAAAACAGGACAAATGCATTTTCCATCAAAGCCGACTGCACAATAGCATACCTGGATTTACATCACTGTTTATTTTTCATGCACTGATTGTTCAGGTTGCATGTCAGACATAATGGAGAATTAAGCACTTAATATTTCTAAAACCACATTGTCAGCCAACATGAAACTTTCCTTGGGTTTACATCTTAGCATCTTTGAATTTTCTATATGGTAGATAGAAAAAAGTTTCAAAATCTTTTTTGGTGTATAGTTAATGATCCAAGCGTCTATTGAAATGTGTGATCCAGAATTTCACTCGCAGGCATATTCTGATGAAATCATGGTAGTTTTGAAGTGATGCAATGTTTCAAAATTTAAATAATGATGATTTTGAAATGTTCTCTATTGGGAATAATGAAGCAGTTCCTGTCTCTGACACTGTTGTGGCATATTTCTGTTAGGCTTGGGGTAGGAGAGAGCTGCTGTTATGTTATATTGTTGGAGCCAGTGCCATATTTCCCAATAGTCCCTATCTATGGGTACGGAATCCTACTGTCCCTCTTTCAAGGGGTTACAGTCCTTTTTTCAGGCGAGAGAGACAAGAAGTCTGTGGAATTTAAGCTTCAGGTGCCTCTTTCCTGGTTGTTTCTCAGGAAAAGCATTTGAGAAAACAATGGTGAGATGATAGAATGACAAGAAACTAAGTGGAACGATAACAGGAGAGCTTCTGTCCCTCTTTATGCACTCAGGATGCTGTGTGGTGGGTACACGCATGTAACTGTATAAAGGGGCAGAGCTGATTGGCCAAGGGGGCACGGCTTGTCCATCTTTGGCTGCTCAAAATGTTGGAAGGCGTGCAGTGGCGGCTGCTGGTGTGTGCACAGGGGGTGAGTGGTGGAGATGAGTCAGAGGTATAATATATACAATATATAATATTTTAATTATAATAAAGTTATTTATTAGCATAATTATTAATAATAGATTATCCAATAAAGTGGAGTATGCAGACTGGCATTGCAACGTTGTGCAAATTTAAGGTTGTGTTGTCAGGTCTCTAACCTATACCACCAAGTCTAAACCAGAATGGACAATAACAACACGACGTCTTGTGGTTTTACTTTCATTTTCCAGTTTTTCAGGCATTGAGTTTGGAAGAGAAAGGAAGGGGAAAAAAGAATATGGTACAGCATCCTTAATTCTATATAAAACAGAGGTGTTTCGTCAATTAATATACCTATGTGAACATTAAAGCTTCTTAAAATTTGCCACAACATTCCACCACAAAGGGGATTTGTGTGTTAACTTTCTTTTTTGGCCCCTGAAATTTGGGGAGAAGAGAATGAATATTTTAAACATGCTGGCAAGGCAGCCAAAATGCAGTTATTTTTCTTGCTTGCTGGTACATTAACCTTTTTTAGCACTCAACAAAAAAAAAAGCATTTATTTGAAAATCAATATTTACTAAACAACAGATAGTTTTGTTCCTCTAGAATTGAAAGTGAAAAATCAAGTGAAAGAAAAACTTAATTCCCCATCCACTCTTAGATTTGCTTTTGCCTTACAATAAAGAGGTCAGGCTCACAATTCTATTCAGTGTTTCCTGCTGGTTTCTACATCTAGGGAACACATTTTCAAAAGCTGGCATTTCATTTTTAAAAAAACACTCTGAGTAGTTCTCTTCCTTCCTCAAACTCAAATTCTTCTCTTCCTCAAACTGACAACATTCATGGGCAACATTACTGTTACTTGGATTTACAGGCACTTATAGCCATTGGAACTTATAGCCTGCATATAAATGAGTGTAAAAACTACCCCAAAAATTTTTATGCCCAATAAAAGGATGTTCAGTAAAAGTACAGAAGAAAATGAAGCTCATTATTATGACATGACAAGTCATACAGCATAGGAACATTCTTGGGGTAAAACTTCTTGAACGTAATCCAGTTTATATTATCTGTTAAAATAATTCAACAAAAATTACAGGATTCGGTAGATTTCTATTCTTGTGTCCATGCCACTATCTGATGATTAGATGAGAGGTTTTGAGGGCTGCTGTTTCCTGTTATGGTGGGTGATCAATCCTGTCCTGCTGCTGTGTGGACTCTACAGTCTCTTAGTGCTAAAGCCCTCGCATTTCTTTTTACCTGCCACTGCTGCTGGCAGACATGTGGTAGCTTAGACAGAGCCTTTGCCTCAGTTATCGATTTAAGTCGCAGTCATATGTAAAACTCAGGATCTGGAGTCAATGTGTCTGTGGCTAATGACTGGTGTCTATACAGGATTACATTAAAGCCTCTGCTTAGCGACATCAAGGCTTTGGTGCATCATCTCTCTTTAAAGACGATTTAACCTCTTAACAATGGGTGTTAACAAATGAGACGATAGCCCATACCAGGTCCACTGTTCACCTCCCTGTTTTTTAGGTGTTCACCCCCACCGGCCACGTGGCCACCACCCACAGCAAGGTTGTAGAACATGCACAGCCTACTGTGCAGGTGAATGCAGGCTAATGTGCATCCACATGTCCGCGTCCCATCAATTAGGATGTGTGCAGCCGCCTCTCATACAGGTCTACCAGCACCATAGGGTCATAGGAGAAAAGCCTAGAGCATTTTGAGGAGTCTCCTCCTCCTTGTCTTTAGATTGTAAGCCACAGGCAGGGACTGTGTCTATTTCTATGTTCTGTACAGCACCAGGTCACACTACTGGCGTGATATAAATGTTTATAATAATAATAATAATAATAATATAATTAATAACAACCACCTTAAAAACCTACTGTGCCATTTTCAAACATGTGTTCTCCTCCCAGCTCTTCCTGGTTCGCAGTACATGCCCAATACTTGCTCTTTCCTAGCCACTGCATTCTCTGTAATGACTTGCCGAGGATTACTATCAGTGGGGTCATGGCTCAAACTGACAGCCAGGAAACAAATGTGCTACCACCACTGCCCAATCTCAGTCGCTCACCACCTACTGATCTACCCACCAACCCTGGACCAAGGAAGAGACTAGGCCTTCATCACACTATGGGGGAAGGGAGGGAGCAAAAGGTCCAATATGCCCTGGTGAAGAGCTACAGGAATGAGGTGATGGCCAAGAGATCTCAAAGATACGAAGATATCTGGAACAACAAGTTTGTCTCCAGCCACTGAAACCAAACATTGCCCTATTAACTGGTTCCTCTGTGTGGATGGAGCCATCATTGCATCCCACCTCTAGGCTGTACGTTGCAAGGGGCCAGAAGTGGGTGGATGTGGCTCCTGCTTCAACCACTCCCGTTCCCTCCACTGAAACTGCAACCACCAGCGGACATCCCTCCATGCCCGTCTCTGCCCCGGAGCCAGCACGGGTTGACATGGACACAGACACTGTGGCTTTCATGGTGTATCCCCTCCAGCCCTTGTTCAAGGAGCCACCTGAGGTTCTGGTCGAGGGCATGGAGGACCCGGATGCCCCCTTTGTAGAGGAGAGGCAGTGGAGGAGAATAGTAAGTTAATGCACCCTGGGGTGAGGCGTTTGCGTTTATACAGCTGCATGATAAAGTCTTCCATTTATTGTTATCTAATTACTACTCCTCATCATTTCTATAATGATACTAGGTGTACTGTGACTTTACAGTCACAGATTTTGAGACAGGCCCCTGCCCAGTGGGCTTACAATCTAAGATGGACAGGGGGAGGGGAACACAGGGAAAGACAGGCACACACATTCCCATTTTTACAGATGGAGAACTGAGGCCGAGAGGTTGTGACTTGCCCAAGGCCACCCAGTGAGTTCATGGCTACAGTGGGATTCAGATACTGGCTTCCCAGGTTCAAGTCCAGCACCTTATCCACTACATCATACTGGCTCTCTAGGCTATGAGGTTGTGACTTACCCAAGACCACCCAGTGAGTTCATGGCTAGGATGGGATTTGAATTATGTATTATTCAAATTTTATTTGAATTTTAATTCATATTTGAATTATTCCATTGTTTGCCGTGTTGAATGGAGGAGGAGGAAAATTGCCAGAAAACAACTCCACAGGACAAGAACAGTAGGCATGGGAAAGGGTGAGAAGGCATCATAGTCGGCCAGCAGACTGGTGGGGGGTGGCAGGCACCTTGGCAGGCCAATGGGAAGGGGGTGGAGGTGGAAGCCAAAATGGCAGCCAGAGAGGTGGTGGTGGTGGGGTAAATGGCACTGGTTGATTTCTGTATGTCCTTCACTCCTCTACAGTGATTGCGGGAGGAGAACTGCATGACATTGGGATTCCGCTGCAGCAGCTATTCTAGCAGCTGCAGAGGCCAGGTAGTAATTCCTGCTTCCCTTGGGCTGAAAAGTGTGCGGGTAGGGGCGTGAAATACTGGGGCAGGAAGGTGGGTGGGGCAGTCTGAACTAATGAATTTCCTTGCTGCTGTGCTACAGACCTGCAACGGGCACGGACAGAAACCCCTGCCACGAGCGGCCAGTGGAATTACAACCTGCGAGTCCGCAACTGGCAGTGCAGGGAGGATTACAATGCGGTGGGTGGACAAGATCCACAACGCCATTCATGGCATGGCCAGGGAGAATAGACAGCTACTGTGGCAGAAAGCTGCAGAATGGAAGGTCTTTGCAGTTGAGGCCCACCTAGACCACTGGTGGGAAGACAGCAACTGGGCTGTTTGAGTGGTTGGACAGCACGATTGAGTGGGCAAACAAGGAAATGAGTGAGATGTGTGCACAGACACAAAGCAACTTGTCCCAATTCATTCAGCTCCAGACCACCCTCCCACCCCCGCTTGATCATGTTGCTGTCATGACAATGGGTAGGCAGGGTCCCTGAGAAAAACAGGCCTCATGAACACCTCTTTGATGCATGTTTCAGTGGAGGGTCCAATGTTTCTGGTGTACATGTGGCCAAAGAAGGGGAACTGATGGAAGATGCAAACATTGTGGTTCTTCCTGGACCACCCAGCCAGCACATCCATGAACTGGGCACAGTGATTCACTATGGCCTAGAGAACCATGGAGAAAGGCCCCTTGTGGTTCAGGTAGTCATCCTTTCTATGGGCTCTGATTGATCACCCCAATACAGTTCGGGAACCTCTCCTGGCGAAAGCCCTCCATTACCTCCTCGGGCTCCACCAACTGCAACACATGGTCCAGCAGCACATCCACAATTGCCATGCATAGCTCCACTAGTATGGTGCCCACTGTGGAGGTTCCAACACCAAATTGCTGGGCAACAGAGCAGCAGGAGTCTGGAGTTGGGAGCTTCTCCACAGGGATGGACAACCACTTCATTGTGTTTTGTTTCTCCAGTCAAGGCCTGAGGATTTCAGCTATCTACAGGACAACTTGACAGGGCATCCTGAGGTTTGCGATACACCCAACATCTCCTCATGAGGACAGCACATTCTCCCACCAGTCTGTGTTTTTCTCCTTCACCCAGACAAGCCTCTTGGTGGGTACAGCCCTGCTCGTAGTGTTGGTGATCAAAGCAACGTCTCCCAACAGGTATCTCTCTGAGAGCATTAAGTGCCCTTCCACAGCCCATTGGTGCCAGAGGTAGGCAAGTGCATGGCACCAAAGCAGGACCCACCTCCATGGTTTGACATGCTCCACTATCCTGGCCAGAGATCAAGAGAGAGCCTTTCTGTGCCTTGACATGACATGTCAATGACAGCAACAGGCTTGGATTTGTTGGATCACAGAAAGGAAGACCTGGACCACAATTATTTATTTCCTTATATTTTTATCCCACTACACTTGCACACAGGCAACTCAGAGCAGCTCACAATAAGTTAAAATATATAAAATCTCATAAAACAACATAAAACACAAGGTGAACCAAAAACACCCACCCACCCCCAACCTCCCCCCTCCCTATCTGACTTCCTCACCAAAGGCCTGGCGGAACAGCCAGGTCTTACATTGTCTTTGGAAAGAGGGAAGGTCAGGGGCCAGGTGAGCCTCCATTGGGAGGGAATTCCACAGCCTAGGAGCCGCTACCGACAACGCCCTCCCCATCGTAGCCACCCTGGAAACCCAGGAATAACAAGCACAAGGAAGTTCTCCATGGCTGCAGTTCTGGTGCCTGTGAACTCTGCAGACCACATGCCAAATGTTTGGAACACCTTCAAGATTTGGGCTGATGCATATCTGGGATTGGCTGCACACTGTACATGGGCTGCTATTGACTATTTTTGGTCATGAGGCATTTGGGGAATGGCGCTCTTTCTGGCTGCTATTGGTCCCATGGCGTTACAGGCCAGCTATTAGGCTGTATTGGTCATGTGGCACTAGAGGTCAGCTATTGGGCTACTAGTCATTGTGCTAGGAATGTATGTGGGAGCAGAGCCAGGACACTATTGCCCTTTGGTTGAAAGTTACTCATAATTTCACATCTTTGGAAAATAACAGTGTTTGCTTGGAACACACATGAGGGGTTGTAACACCACAGAAACTCATTGCTGTAGGATGATTGTCCTGTAATCAAATGGATTTTAAATGTCGGTGATGTGGCCGGCTACGGTCCCCTGGACTGAGAAATTGGGGGTCATGTATACACTGGCCTTTGCTGACATTTGGGCATGGTCTGATGTGCAAAGCGAACTGGCAGACCCATTGTCAGAGTCAGCCTATGTGCTCATAGAGTGGCACATGCACACAACAGGGTTCTATGTACGCACAGAGGAGTGCAGACAATGCACAACCATGCTACATTTCCAAGTTCAACAGAATAGAACAGTGGGAGCCCCAGTGAGACAGCGGGATCCAAACGAGAGTGATATTTTCCTTCAGGTTTCTGCACTGCCAGAAGTTCGGCTGTCACTAATGGAGGCTGAACCTTCTTTGTCATTCTTTCCCATCTCATCCCCGATAACAGGGAGAGGATAACTCAAGGGGACACAGGGAGTGCCACAATTGGGTTACTACTTCTCCCCTGCTCATGCAATGTTAAAATAGCAATGCTTCCAGCACAAAGATACACATTAACCACTCAGTAATAAGGCCCCCAACTCAACATTGCCTCTGGAAACAAAGGTGTCAAAATAGCAAAACCTCTGGGACTTTTCTGATCTCATAAGTCAGGAAGATGGAAGAAGATTTAAAATTCAGAATATGAGCACTTTAAGAATATCACCACAGCAATGAAACTGTATATGTCCCTTACAGGTTTAGGTTACAAGAGTCACCAAAAAGTCATGACACCAATATATCTGGTAGAAAGGTTTGGCAGAATTATATATAAACATCCCCACAAGACAAAAAGAAATATTTCATCTGCAATGCTACATTTTAGTATTCCTAATATTACAGACTCGAGTTACTAATGCCTAATGATTACCCTTCCCCTGTCCTCAATGAATATATCCCAAGATAAGGGTGTAAATTCAGCCCCTTCATGGTGGTTGGGTTTATAGGCAGCTTAAAGATTTCACAATTTAAACTTCAGCCAATACTTCCTTTTTAAGATAAACCATTCCTAGAATTTTCCTCTACAAGAGAGGATCCCAGCTTGTGGGTCAGGACCCCAAATGGAATCACACCATGTGCATATGGGGCCATGATCCCAAATGATATTCAATATATTTTTTTGCTTGTCTTTCCTTCCATCTGGGGCCACAGAGCCATTGCTCTATAACCTACACCATTGTGGAATTTAGCTCCCTCTCACAAAGAGACATCAATCCTGCTGTTTCTGATGACAGCTAATAACTGTACCTGCCTGCCACTTCCCACAAGTGCAGCTGTTCAATGGAAATACCTTGTAGAAGTATCCTTCGAACAGGTCACTCTACAATATCCACCCAAAGTGAGCACGCTCCTACTCTTGAACCAGAGTGCATGTATCTGTCAGTGCATTTGTTTGTTAAAAGTTACAGACCACACTGAACCCTGGTGGTTGGTATGTTTGGCAGAGGCTGAAGAAACTGAAGATACTTGGACATTTTACATAAGGAAGAAAAGATTTGGAAAAATGTTTGTGCACTGTTAATTTCCATTAGTACATCCACAATAAAAACAAATTTTCTTCTTACTAGATTCCCTGGGAAGCTTGTCCCAAAATCACTAAGATATGTATTATGAAATTCTGCAACCTTTTTAGAATTCTACAGCCTGCAGGAAATTCCAGCAAGAGACTAAACTCCTTACATTTTGACTTTTTTCTTTGTTCATGATTAGCTGACTCACTCTTAAAGAGACAAGAATTTCAGTAACTGTACTGTAGGATGAGAGAATTCAAAACTTCATACTTTCCTCCACCAGCAATCCCTTAGTAATTTCAACATATGGGGTTAAAATGTTCGCTATCAGCCGTTTTGAAGATAAATAAAGCAGAAGTATAGAAAAGCTGTGTGAAACTATGACAGGACTTGACAAGCTTTAGATTAACAGGAAATACTAATTTAATCCATAAATATTCAGAATCTTAAAGCAGGCTTAGGAGGCCAGATCTGCTCATTAGCAACCAGAATAAAGTCAGAGCTCTTGGAAAGGACTCCACACCCACAAGTTAAACAGGAAAAGAGTGTACTCTGCAGGGAAAGAATGTTTCTGGATACTTACATATCACTTGGGCCAGAATCTGAAGCAGCTACAATTCAGATAGCTGCCCTACACAATTCATCAAAAACCTAACATCCCACTTAAAAACACTCACATTTATAGTTTATATCATTGCCAAGGAAGCTTTTAAAATGAACCAAAAGTAACCAATGCTATACAGGCCAAGTCTGTAGTAGATGAAGAGCCTAAATCTTCAGTTGTGGAAGAGAATTTCCAACCTTCCCCTTACAGGAGTGATAGCTCCAGAGTTGCATGCAGTAAGAGAAGTTTGCTCAGTATTGAAAAACACTTATTTTGCAGATGTAGTAAGGCTGGAAATACATAATGCTGTCACTCCAAATTCCAAGTGTCTCTAAGAGCAGGAAAACAGCCTTGGAATTCACATACCACATATTTGGGAGTAACTCTATGGGTTTCAATGGGGCTACTCAGGAGTAAGTGGTTTGGGGATTGCGACTCAAGTCTATGGCCAGACTACAGATTTTCCCATGTTTTAAAAACTTAATTTAACCAGCTTAATACTGATTGATCATGTCTTAATAGTCAGTACAGGCAAGCCAAATTATGCTCAGCATCCTGTTGGTTTAGCCCTGCCCCAGCAACGTTCCAACAAAACGTAGTAGTGTGGACAAAAACTAAGTGGAATAAATCCGAACAAGGTAATTTAAAAAGCTGGCAAAGAGCCACCTGCAGCTTCTCATATCTCCTGTCAATACCCTGGAGCCATCTCAGCCTGTCCATGCAGTGAAAAACACAGATGCCACTTGCCACTATAGAGGAAGAAAGCTTCTTTTCATATTACTAGATCTACCCCTACTCTAGTAGCTTTTGATACTGTGAATACTCTAGCTGAGTGATTATTTGGCAATAGCTAAGTTTGTCAGAATTTTCTATGTAAGTTAATAAGGGATAGTCATGACCTCGTGCGCCTTTAAAATATTGTTCATTTTGCCTCAAAAATGTAGCAGAGAACAATGGAACATCAGAGAGATCGCTCCAGTTCTTGTTTCTAGTTGCATACGTTGGGTGTTTTTAGACGGACACCTGCTCCTCCCCACCCCTGGGTGGCCCATCCATGTAAAGGCGGGCCACCCTGGGGTGAGGTGGAGCAGGAGCTGAGCAGACACCGCCTGCTCAAGGTCAGGTCCACCTGCAGTGCTCTGGAAAATCCTGGAGCACCGCAAGCGGAGCGGGCCTCCCAAACACAGAGCACTGGTTGGGGTGGAGCACAGACAGGCCGCTGCTGCTCTGCTTCAGGCCAGGGGTTACCTTGGTAAAAGCCACAGAGCTGCAGACGGTGGCCACCTCCGTGTACATCTGCTACAGTCGGAGCAGACTCAGGGGTGGCCATCCACCAAGTCCAACAAGCAACTGCCACTTTGTCTTACAGCTGATAGAAGCTTTGACAGCTTTGTAAGGCAAGTCACGTACGACAAGCTCGAAAGCAGAGTGGAGCGGGGCGGGGCTCGCTCCAGGAGGAGACTGCTTTGCATGGTCCACAAGAGGAGGCTGCAGCGCATGCACCCCACTGATCGGGAATGCACGCAGCCACTCGAAGAGGAATGTTGTCTCTTTGACTCCAAGGGTGAAAATAAACGAGACAATAGGCCACATTAGCGCACAGCAGGTGGGGGCGAACCCACCCATTTATTAGGTGTTTGCTAGATGTTTGCTGCCACTGAACCCCAGGGCCACCACCCACCAGACCCATAGCCCCCACTCATGGTGTAATCTTGGAGAATGTGGAGCCTGCTGTCCAGACGAATGGGGCCTAATGTGCACCCATGTATCCGCGTCCTGCCAATTAGGTTCCGGGCAGCACCTCCGTGCATACAGGTTCGCCAGCACCATAGATTTGTGGGTGGAAATCCTAGAGTGTTGGAGGAATGACAGCTTCCTGCTCCTCTCCCTTTCTCAATTGTGCTGCCAGTGGGGGCTGCCTGCAAGTGCATGAAAAACACACCAGAGGTTGCCCGTTTATTAGACTGGACCTGCAAAACATGTGAGTGTGGGCTGCCTGGAACCAAGCCTGGACTGCAGCAGGCAAACGTCTCTCTTGATTTCACCCTAGGTTTTTTGATATGGATCTTACTGATGCTTTTGAACATCGCAACAGCTACATGTTCAGGATGACTGCCAACGCAGAAAATCCTAAACACACAGCCTTTTTTTCTTTTGTAACGTTTAGACATATTTGGGGAGGGGTATTAACAATCCCTGGGAGCATCCGGCGCTGCTCTTGTTGCTGCTGCCCAATGATCCTTCATAACGGGAAGAACAGCTGAAGCAGCAGCAGGATGAGAAACAGGGGAAGTCTCTCGTCCACTCCCCATTGCTACTTCAGCTGCTGACTCTGGTTCTGGGGAGGCAGAGGTGGCAGGAGCAGCCCTGGGTCCCTTGGTGCTTCTCCTGCTGCCTGATGCTCCTGGGAGAGCTCCACATAGCTGTTGTAGGCCCAGTAAGCTCTTGTGCAGGTAGTGTGTACTGACAGTGCAGCAGTACCAAACTGGGGGTACTCATTTGATACAACAGTAACCACTCACCTTTGAGTAGTTGTTACTTCTAAAACCCCCTACTGCCTTTCATAAAAATGCAGCTCTTTTGTCTAAGAGCCAGTTCCACCAGTTTTACTATATGAGCTACCACTGAGTCAAGTGAGATTACTTGCACAGAAAGGCTGTTTTTAAACAGGCGGGGGAGGGGGCGCATGCACTTCTGGTGGGCGGGGGAGGGTTTAAATGGTGGTGGATGGGTGTGTACCCAGTGTGCACACCCATCCACCTGACGGCTACCCATGGCCCCGCACAGTGCAACCCAGATTTTCCGGGTTGCTGCATATGGGGAGATGGGTGGAAGTAGGTGGGATGCATGGGTTGTGGGAGCGTGTGCTCACCCCCCTACACACACACTTTTACATGGGCGTTACCACACGTCTCCACTAGGTGGACCTACATGGTAGCATCTCGTGTAAAAACGCCCTATGATGCTACTTTGGTACAAAGTTGTTTTTATGTAAAGTGCTCTGAGTGCCATGATGGGGGCGCTATGTAAAAATAAAGATTATATATTATTATTATTATTATTATTATTTTATTAATCCTCAATCTACTAAAGTCAACGAGAACTGATCCACTGACTTCAGTGGAGGACGTGAACACCTCCATTTACTTCTGATTACCCTTAGTGTGTGTAGCAGACACTATGCAGAAAGAGTGCCAGAATCAGGCTCATTCTGGGCTCACCCTTTCTAATATTCCCACTATAAAATTTTAGACCCACTACTGGTTTGATTACTAACAGCGTTCCAACTTCTGTTAGTAGCAATTCTCACAATTTCCTTCCCCCTGCCTCCAACCCTTGTAGTCAACACAATACAGCATATTATAAATGGCTTACACTAAACTTCTGAAAAGGAGTCATAGAGTCAGTGCCACAAATGTGGCAGCTTGCTAGAAAGTCTGTTCCAAGAAGAGCCTCCTCCTTCATGGAAATATCACACAGCTATCTCATAAGTGTTGGAATTTTATTAGTGGTCAAAAAACAAAAACAAAAAACCCAAAGCAGCTTGAATTCTTAGTAGCAACAGCTTAGTAGTAATCAACACCTTGGAGATTGTTTCTAGATTTAAATAAACTACTTTATTGAGAAGTACATTGTGATAGGAAAGGCCTATCCCTAGGTCTTACTAGCTAGCTGCCACCAGCATGGTGGCCGGTCATGTTGAAGGTCAGAGAGAGAAGAAAGGAATGGCGAAAGGTCAGGAAGAAGGAGGAAGTCCAGTAGGAGCTTCCTGGGCACATCCCACCTGGGAGGGGGCTTAGAAGCAGAGATGAGGAAAGGTTAAAGTGACACTCACACAAACTCACTATCTCTGCTCCCAATGCCCCTAGTGGTCATTAGGGTTTGTTGGTGCAAAAGGT
>QEPC01015241.1:918651-936571 GCA_003113815.1 Sphenodon punctatus
GTCCCCCCTTCCACCCGCGCAGCCTGGACTGGGGAGGGGAAGTGGGGGGGGGTGTTTGTTTTTTTACATTGCGGTCATACATTTGAATGGCCGCAATGTAAAAAAAATCCGGTAGGGGAATCCGGTAAATTACACCGGATTACCGGGTTTAATCCGATACTGCCGGTACACCAAATACCGGCAGTATCGGATACCGGATGATCCGGTAGTCCCACCCCTACAAATTACTAACAGTAGGTCTGCGATTTCATATTTGAGTTCCTTCAGAACTCTGGGGTGAATGCCATCTGGCCCTGGTGACTTGTTAGTATTCAGTTTGTCAATATGCCCTAGAACACCCTCCAATGTCACATTGATTTGTAACACCTCTTCCAATTCCTCGCCCACAAAGCAAGGATCCGTTGTGGGTACCTCCCCCAAATCCTCCTCAGTGAAGACCGACGCAAAGAACTCATTCAGCTTCTCTGCAATGTCCTTATTCTCCCTGAGCGCCCCTTTTACTCCCTTGTCATCTAATGGTCCAACTGACTTCCTAGCAGGCTTCTTGCTTCTGATGTATTTGAAAAAGTTTGTGTTGCTTGTTTTTGCCTCTTTAGCAAGCCTCCCTTCAAAATCTCTCTTGGCCTGCCTTATAAACATTTTACATTTATATTGTGAGTGTTTATGCTCTTTCGTATTATTTTCATTGGGACTAGCCTTCCATTTCTTAAAGGATGCCATCTCAGAACTAGGCCAGTTGAAAATATCATGTCAAGAATGTATTAGCTGCTAGTCTTACCTGACATAATAATCAAGCTTTCTAGGCATGCATTTAATCCATGATTTGCAGTTGATAATATGCATAACCAAAAAGCAATTTAAAAAAAGCTTTCCAGGGTAATGTCAACTCTGACCTTTTTATTAGAGGTCCAAATCTACAGTGATTTTATTTGGTGGTAATTCAAAAGGCAAACTAACTCCAGATACAGGCTAATCCAACTCCCATTAGAGAGCATTTGGCACACTCCTACTAAACTGGTAACAGCAACCAAAGCAAGTCCTGAATTCTATAAGCCCTTGAGGCAGGGACCTGTCTCTAATTCATTATTGCCAGGCGTGGTGCGCCCCCATAGGAAGGCTCGGGCAGTGCCCCTCCAGCCCTGTCGAACCCCCGATCCCAGGTTGTGATCATTAGGCAGTTCTGACTCTTCTGAGTCACTGCCTCTGCCTCACACTGGCAAGGCTGGTCGGCAGTGGCGCAGAGTGGCTTTGCACTGTACTTCAGTGTGTGTGTGGGGGTGGGGAATGAACTAGCAGTGTACACATGCGCAAGCTCATATGAGCTTCTGCGCATGCACAACATTTGTGAAGGTGGGGGGGGACAGGGCAGGCCACCACCACGGCCGCTGCTGTGCCGCCTCTGGAGGTGGAGCTGGGACTCGGGAGAGAGAGGTGGAGTCATGTCATTGGACTCAGCTCACTGATAAGGAGTTCCAGAAGGGACAATTGAGATCGTATTGCAGTATGGGCAGCAGGCTCTGCCGTCCATACAGCAAACATTCAAGACCACAGTTCCCCTTCTAGCCCAGTGGGGGGCAGTGTAAATAGAGACCCTATGGGGCCAGAAACACAGCATGTAAAAGGCTGCCTGGGCAGCTGGAACTGACGCCCAGGCCAGCAGTCGCTTGGGTGCACGCTGTGTAGGTGGAGTCAGTGAGTGTCACTGCCTGCCCATAGTTTCCAGCTCCGTCTCTCGGAAAAAATCATGCAAATTTTCTATCATTAAACCAACAATGGTTATTACTAGGGCATGGTAGGCCAGGGCTGCTAGAGACTGGGGGAGGGAGGTGGAGTGCTGGAGGAGGAGCCAAGCAGTCTACGAGCCTGACTGATGGCTTTTGAGCCCACGGAGGGCTTTTGAACAATGTGCTAGCTCTCTCTTTCTGCCTTGTGACTTGTCTGCCTGTGGCTTGTGAGTGCTGGCACCATTTTGTGCTGCTCCCCCTGTGGGGCAGGGAGGCTGCCACATTGTGCCTGTCCTGCAGCTGCTCTCAGTCACTCTCATTGCTCTCTAAAAAGGACAGTGCACTTACTTCTAAGGGTTTATTTAAAATTGCCACTCTAAAAAGGAGGATATAAAGATTTTGTTTGCCTTGCTGACTGTGCACCATTTATTTATTTTTTGCTTGTTTGATGCCCTGCTCCTCCTGGGACCTGTGGTGAGTAGTGGCTGGCTTCACTTCTTTGTTTCAAGTTGGACAACAACAAACAAGGGACAGGGCACTGGGGCAGGAACTTTTCAGATTCTTTTGGAGACAGAAGTGTCTAGACTATTGGTCTAGTGAGGGTGGGTCATCATGGGTACCTAGCACTGCCTGCCTGGCCTTGGAGGGAGGGAGGGAATTTCTGGAAGCCACAATAATTCCTTAGTTGTGGTTTGGGTTTTTTTTGAGGGGGCGGGGGGCGGAAACCACTGAAGTTTGTCATGGTCAGCCCACAGTGCTGGCAGCTCCCTTGTCTCAGGCTGCTGTGCTGGTTGTGGGTGTGTGTGTGTAGATTTGCCTCACCTGGAATGTTTTGTTACAAGAATGTAGAGTTGCCCTAAGATTTCTGGTGCCTAGATGGGAAGACGCATAGTGCTGTTCTAGGATCTGGAGTCTAGTGCTCGTCTCATCTAGAATCTCGAACTTGCCTGAGGAAAAGCAGGTACAGTAACTTGCATAAATATTTATATTCAGTAGTGCCCTTTTGGGTCCCTACTCCCTAATATTTTGCAAAGTGAATTGCCAATTAACCTCTCATCCAGTCTTCTTTGAGCAAGAGCTTAACTGAGCTATAGAATAGAGAAAGTCCTTCGATGGTGGCAAAAGTTTCTGTCAACTCACTTCATTCTTTCCTTTTATTTTGTTCATTAGAGGAACATGAAGTCACATAAATTACTTTTATTTGGTTTGGGGGAGGGGGACAAGTGGAACTCCATGCTGTTGCTTTTGTGGTGTGCTAAGGACTTCACATAATACTGTTGGGTTAAGATGGTTTGCTTTGCTTGCTCTGTTTGCGCATGTGCACTGCTGGTTCCCCCTCCTCTCCCAAGACCCAGGCACGTGCAGAGGTGGTGGCCATTTTGTGGGGCCCTCACTGGCTATGGCTACTCGTTTAAAATAGTGGTCTCTTTGCTGTTTTCCACCTAAACTGTCTGCTGCGGTTTTTTGAGTGGGGGAACCTTGGGGCTTGGATGGAATGGTTTCTTTACTTGAACATTAAGTGCATTTTAAAATGGCCCCTTTTACAGTTTTGTGGTGTGTGGCAGGTTTTTCAGCAAGAAGGCTATGCCACATGTTGGTTCACTAGTGGCTAGTCTACCCTGTTTGGTAGCAGCATGCTGCTGCTTTTATGGTATGATAAGGACTTCACATAATACTGTTTGGTAAGATAGTTTGCTTTGCTTGCTGTGTTTGCACTGCTGGCTCCGCCTACTGTTGGCTAGGCTCTGCCTACCGTTAGCCAGGCTCCACCCTGCACCCCATCAGCCTTAGAACCCACCAGCCACCACTGATTATTCCCCGTGTCAACCACATTGCTGGCACTATATTAATAACTATTATTATTCTGCAGTTCCTGCAGTTTCAATACTCTTATTGCCTTTCATGGGAATTTAGGTACTCAAACACCAGAAAAATCAGGCTGAATTTAATTTCTCAAACACTTTAATTTAAAGTCATTTTGAAATAAAATACAAAAATCTTCCTGCTAAGAGTTCCTCACTTTTTGTTCTCTTTTCCACACTTCAATCTTGCACTTCCCAAGCAAGATATTTTTTAAAGAAAATCAGTAATAACATGATTTTAAAAAGCCCTAGTTGCAACAAAAGTAATCACAGCTGGTAAGGTGACAATTGTGGCAGTTAAGGCACCATTCCTGCAAAGACTTAATTAACTTTAAACGCTTGAAAAGGCCTACTTAAACTCTTCACATTAAGCCCAAATTGCCTTTGCAGATGCAGTTCCTTTTTTGTATTTCCCGCTTTCCATTAGGATTACTATGGCCCTTTACACACGAGACGCCCCCACGCATTTCTACGCAGTTTCGCTGCATGGAGATGGGTGGAGGTGTCCGTGTGAATGCCACGGGGGATGGGTGGGGATGCACGCACGCTCTCGTGCTACACCCACCTCCACCCACGCATGGAGCAATGGGCTCCAATGCCCCATGCTCCGTGGGTGGAGGTGAATGGAGATGGGTGTGTGCACCTCCACACACCACGGCTGCACACCCATCTCCCACCTACCNTTAAAACGGCCTATTTTGGAAAGAATACATAATAGTTTACACATAATGATGCTATATTTATCCCAAAATCTAAATTATTTTTTAAAACTTTGAAATTTTAGAATAGATTTTGGTTTCAAACCTTCCCTCACTGAAATCAGTGGGAATTTAAAATTTTCAAATGTTTGATGGCAAATAGTTAAGCAGATTGAAAATACATTATTTTAAAGCATATTTCTGGGTAAAGGCCCCAAATCTGAAATCTCTTATTTATATGCTGAACCTTCCATGTTTCAGATAATGGTAATGCAGCCAATGGAAGTCCCAGACACACATTCAGTTTAACATAGACTTCAAGACAGAGTTTTTATTTATTTATTTAAATACAGCTGTTATCAGTCTTCTGTTTTTAATCACCCTGTTCAAGACTCTGGAGATCTGGAGTCCATGTAGGGTTGTTAGATGGAGCTGTGGGATTTAGAAATATGGGACATCCATTATGTTCTGCAGGGTTATGGGGTGCTAAAATAGAAGGCATCCCTAAAAATAAACTAATTCTGGCAACTAAGTCCATCCGCATTTAATACTTTCCCAAAAGATGACCCATGGAAAAAATGTAGTACATGTAATCAAAATAGTTCTGGCTTTTTGAAGGTTGTATTTTTTGCAGGGGGAAAGTTTAAATAAAATCCCCTCTTGACTGAAATGAAAACTGAATGAAACCTACCACAGCAAAGAGAATATGGACTACAAATCATATTTCTTTCCAGACTGAATCTTACCCATGCAGTCTAAACTCAAAAGATGAAGACTCATTTAGTTCTGACACTCTAAAGGTTTGTATGCTTTCCCAAAGAATTAGCACAACGGGACGACTTAAACAAGTCACTAGAGCTGCTTTGGGTACAACCTGACGTGCTAACCGAGGACCAATCGGGTGCCAATGCCTGAAAATGCAAGCACTACCCAGAGAAACTGACAATTTGTGCAGCCCCCAATGAATCTGGGGTGCCCAAATTGACCCAGCTCCAGCAGTCCCAGATAGGGCTTGTCACTTTCAAAGGCCGACCAGTGTGCATCCTTTGAAAGAGACAGGGTCCAGCTGGGGCCTGTCACTTTCAAAGGCCGGTCGGCATCTCCCCCCCCCCCCCCTTACAGCACCTATCAGGTGAGAGGCGCTGCAGGGGGAAGCAGCCTTTGAAAGTGACAGGTCCTGGCCAGAACTGCTGCAGAGCTGGGCTCTGCAGTGGTCCCAGTTGGGGCCTATCACTTTCAAAGGCCAGCCAGCATGTTTGAGCAGCCCGTCAGGTCCCCTTTGGGCATTAATGGTGCCGGTGCCCAAGCGGGGCCGGGTCGATTCAGGCATACCAGATTTATTGGGGGTGCCCACATTTTTAGTTGCACAGTTGCAGCTCTAGTCATGACTCAAGAGAGCAAGAGTTTCAAGATGAGGTTCATTCTTTCCCATGGAAAACACCCATGAGAAAAGTGACATTACATTGGTATCTTTGAAAGTTTCAATTCCTGAACATACCTGCTAACATTTCCAGCAGCCAAAGAGAGACACGCTCTGCCCTCATAACCATTAAACTCTGACCCTCAGTGAATAAGCTCCACTCCTTCACAAAACTACTCCCCTTCCGTCATTCCAACTGCATAGAGACAGAAGCACTTCTGCTTATCATTCCACTTAATTTCTTGTCATTCCATCATCTCTCCATTGTCCTCTCAAGTGCTTTTCCTGGCAGGCAAACAGGAAAGAGGTGCCTGAGGCCTGAATACAAACCTTTTTGTCTCGCTTTCAAAAGAGGGACTTTGACTCCTTGAAAGAGGGAAAGTGGAATTTGGCACCCAGAGAGGGACTGTTCCTTCTACGTAGAGACTGTTGAGAGGTATGAGACCATGATGCAACACAAAATCATTGGGATAGGACTTATAAGAGTGTTCCATTTTCCTCAGGGCATTCACATAGGTATGGGGCAGCTTGGCAGACAGTAAGCTTCTTCTCCCTCCTACCTGCCCACCCTCCCTCCTAGCATTCTGGATTCTTCTAATTCCTGCACCCCTCCACCGAGAATTCTCTATTAACTCATGTACTGCTCTTGAGTGGTTCCACTCCTTCCTGTCTGAGAGGTACAGAGACTGGTGATGGGTGATTGTTGTCCTCTTGGGATCACCCCTGTGGACTTCCACAGGGTTCTATTCTGCCTCCCCTCTTGTTCAACTTTGTCACGGAGAAACATGGGGTCACACACGTGTAACACAGGACTACGTTTGGTAAATGTGTGGTGCCAAGGGTTTCACATGGATGTAACGTTACTATACATGTACACTATGTAATGTCAAAGGTTCCACATGTTTGTAATGTTGACACTGAGAACTGTGAAACCCAAATTAGGACTCTGAGAATTGTACAACTTGAGATAGAGCTTTTACATGTCACCAGCCTACAGCAAATACAAGGAGACACGGATGTGTATTGGGGAAACCCTGGCCCCAGACTGATGTCCAGGGACATCAACAATGCTAATGAAGGTAGCCATTTACTATGTGCAGCAAGGCAGAGAAATCTGATAAGAGTTTCCTCCAGGAGATATTAGTTTTTTTTTTCCCAGAGGGAAAGAGAGAGACTTCTTGCAAAAGCCTGCTTGAGCATCTGCATACGAATGACCAGCCTGTCAGCAGCAGGCTGGGGCAGCATAAACTGAGAGAGAGATTCCGCTCTTTAAAGCCAAGTGCCCAGCCAGACGTTACCTTTATGGCTGAGAAACCAGAACTTATGGACCTTGCTAGGGGTAAGATGAATAACTTAGAAACTCAACCAGTATAAGTTAGAAATGCGTTATATTTACCTTTGATTTCTAATTACCACTGTTTATAACTATCTTGTTTATGTAATCAATAAACTGATTTCTTATTTCATAAAGAAGTGGAAAGTGTCTAATATTGGAACACAAGTGAGCTACAAGAGCCCTCAAGCTCTTGCGAACCCAGAGAGTAAAGAGTCTGTAAACGGGAAGGATCGGGCCCTTGTGAGACAAAGGAGTTTCATTGTGGCACACTTGAATTAGCCAGAGAGAGAACTGATTCAAGAGAACGGTGCGCAAGGGAAACTGAGTCACACAAACCCGGTAAAGTGGGGGTGCGGACCCCCAAACCCGTGACAAACTTGTATATGAGGCTGTTGGGTGAGGTCATTCGGAAGTTTGTAGTAAGGTGTCATCAGTATGCTGACGACACCCAGCTCTTCTTTGCTTTTTCATCTGACTCCAGTCCTGCAGTCTCGGTGCTCAGCCAATGCCTGGCCTGCTGTGATGATGTCCGGCCCCCTCTGGTCAACCAGGTTCACAACCTTGGCAAGCTTCTGGACCCCTTCTTGTGCCTGGATTGTCAGGTTGTGGCGGTGGCCAGGAGTGCTTTTCATCTGGTGAGAAGGCTACGGTCTTTTGATCTGATGATGAAGCTACAGCCTTTTCTTTCCGATTCAGATCTGGCCATCATCCATGCTTTCATCACCTGAAGACTAGATTATTGCAATGTTCTCTACATGAGGCTGCCCTTGGTGACTGTTTGGAAGCTACAGCTGGTATAGAATGTGACAGCTCACCTCCTTTTGGGGTCAAGATGCTGGGAGCACATTACACCAGTGCTCTGAAGTCTCCACCGGCTTCCTATAGCTTTTGGGGCACAATTCAAGGTGCTGGTTTTGACAATTCAAGGTGCTTCCCTGTGTACCATCTGTTACCCTTGTTCATACGACAGGGGCTCACAGGGAGGCACTCTCAGTCACTGCCCTACTGCTATGGAACTCCCTTCCCCTGGAGGTTGATTTGAGTCCTAGCCTAGGCATCTTCTGGAGACAGTGTAAAACCTTTTTGTTTGAAAAGGCATTTGGCAGGCAGGGATGGGAGATTGGGGGTGGTGTGGTTGGGTATGGGAAATGAGGAGGTGGTATTGGGGTTCTGTGGGGGTTCATGGGAGGGTTGAGTTTGGGGGTTTTTGGTATTGGTTTTAATGTTTTTATGAATTGTGAGCCGCCTTGAGTCTTCGAGAAAGGGCAGCATATACATTTAAACAAAAAAAGCCAAATAAATATATAAATAAATAATTGTATTTACACCTTCCATCCCCTCCATTCCGAAAAGGAGGAGAGAACACTTGGCCCAAAGAGCTTCACAACTGAATGTTGTGTTTCTTGTGGGCCCCTTATGTGCTAAAAGACTTTCTTTTAGAGTTGACTGAGCTGCATGATGATGTGGCACAGGACACCCAGCCTAAACACTAATTAATTCTATGGGCTTAGTCAGGATTATTCATCAGCACCAAAGCAAACTGCTGAACTGGAATCCCATTTTTATACAGTGCTCTGAGTAAACTGAGTAGAACCACACTTGTTCTTTGGCACAATCTAACATTTTAAATTTGTTAATTTTGGCATCACTAATCCCAATCTCTTCCCTCCCCCAAGGGTGTAACACAGAGGATTTAAAGAGTCTAACAGAGACATTCTGGTTATCTGAAACAAGCAGTCTTTCAGCCTGGAGACAGCAGGAAATGCCAAAATCACTGAGCTAACATGCATGTGTTTTTCAAAGCACTCCTAGTTGAACAGTTTTTTAGCATTCAAGAATTTCTGATCCTTTAGAGTAGCATTAATTTTGTATGTAACAAGCATCTTATTTTTATATACTTATATCAGGTTCACATGTCCAGTTATTCTTCAAATCTCCAAAAAAAGACCAAAATGCATTTCTGTTTCGTTCACCTTGCAAAGCAAATTCATGTCATTAGCACATGATTTCAAGTAAGCAGTTTATTAAAAGGAGTCCAAATCATTCTTGCAGAGTAACTTTGTCAAATGAGACAGTAAAACAAACTTGTTTTCATTAGCATGCTAAAACAAAGGATTAGATAGTGGGTAAAAATAGACATGATTTTAGCCTGCTGTGGCTGGGGGGACACTGGCACGTGTAAACATGTGCTGTCAGATGTTGGCTCAGGCTTGCCCAAGGGAGTGTTAGCAGCTGGCCTGGGCTATGACCTCAGAAAAACTCTGAGATCACAGCCTGGGCTAAGAGCTACCCATGCGAGCCAAAGCAAACCACAGCAGGCTAGCATGTCTGTTGTGGTGCACTATACCCACCCCGGGCCATGGCTGTGCCTCGTTGGTTGCCACAGCTGTCCATCATGGTGGGGGCAGGGCCAGCTGTCTGCTCCTGGCCCTACCCAGACTGTACAGGTGGCGAAACTACTTCCCGGTCATGGGCACACCAGTTCAGTGACCCAACTTGACCTGGGCTGTGTTGCCCACAATTTTCTGCCCCGGGGCAGCCTGGGGAGCAGTCCTGCTGGCTACACGTCTGTTTTTACCCTGTGTGTCTAGGCTTATATATTTTTATGATGATTTTATATGGCTTTGTTAAAAAGATTTTAAATAAAAACATTCAGTCCTGTTTAAAAAAATATGACAGATAACAGTGTGAACAAAGGGCATACAGTAGTCCTATTCAGCCAATGAAGACTTTCATCAGAATCTTTTTAAGGTTTGACAAATTTAACAGTAAATACTGTGACTTTTATTTTTACTTATTTAATAAAACCAACACTTACGTTATCTTGGTAAATGACTCTTCTTGGGAACATATTATACAATAGATTTTATCTCACGAATTGAATATTGCACTTGTCTGAGATCTGCAACTTGTTATAGCCCATTCTGGATCAGTGTCACCAAGGCCTTGCTGGCCTGAGGGACTAGTTGCAATGTTGAAGTCTGATACTTCACAATAAAAAGGGACACAAGAGAGGTACATAAAATAATGAATGCAAAGAAGGTCAGATAGACACTTCCATTTAATGTCTCACAAAATACAAGAGTAAGCTGTTATCCAATTAAGTGGGAAGGGAAATCCAAGAGTGACAGAATTACCTTTAAAACCATTGGAATGTTGGCCCAGTATGGCAGCCAGCAAATCTTGCTCAGCCATGTGTGAAGCAGAATAGGTCCCTGCTTCTGCATAACAGAAAGGAAGCTCAGCGACCATCAATAAGAGGGAAGGCTCCAACTGAAATGATGCTAGGACTGGGTGACTGAGGTAGTGGAGTGTGAAGCTCATGACCCAGTTGCTCTCCATGGGTGCAGGATGTGGTGGCTATGGAGACATCTTGCACTACTGGGCTTTCACTTAGGAAGGGTCTGTAAGAATTCATCTGTCCAAGTTAGCATAGTGTGGGCCCCCTCAGCCCCACAACTGGATCAAATCTAAAATAAATTCTGCTTAAGAAAGCAGCTAATGAGGGATTTCAGTGAAAAAGCAAACCAAAACTGAAGGAAAAATTTTAACTTCTATTTCCTCCAAATTATTGAAAAGTGTTTAAAAAAAAATAACAAAAAAAATTAAATGAGGGAAGTGATACCTGCATTTAGAACATTTTAGTAGATTGGTACCAAGCATTCAAAAAGTCATCATGGTGGTCTTAGATCAATAATCACAAAGAAAACATGTATGAGCCGTGTTTATTAAGGATTCCAGAAATGGGCGTGGGTGTGTGGGGGTTGGGTTGGGTAGGCGGTGCGGTGGGTGGGTGGTGCATGGGGTTGCATTCCCACAGACCCCCACCCTTCTCCACGCATGGAGCATCCGGTATTGTCACCTGTTGCTCCGTGCGTGAGTGATGGGTGGAGGTGGGTGGAGCACGGGAGAGCACACGCATCCCCACCTACCCCCACCCACCAGCTGCGGCATTCCCATGGACGCCCAACCACCCCCATCACCTGCTGCGATGTTCAAACAGATGCCCTCCCCCCACCCGCACACATGTGCAAAGGGGTGTGTGCGTCCATTTGAAAAGGGCTGAGGTTTGTTTAAGTAAATTAAGGTTTCCTTTACTATAAACATTACAAAAAAAAAATGCCCTTGACCAAATACCTCTTCCACTATACACCAACGATTACACATACATTGGGGCTGATCCTAAACCCCTACATATGCGTGTGCAGGTTGCACATGGTTTGCACATACACACAACATATTCCCCATAAATAGGATGTGCACAGGATGGGTGTGCAGCACACAGAGCTTAGGATCAGCCCCATAGTCTCTTAAATTCATTTAAACACTACTTTGTTTAGGAAAGGTAGCATTCTTACTAGTTTGGCACTATATCAAACCTCATTTAAAAATCAATTCAAAATATCAGACTTGTTTAAAATAGGGTTTTATTTATTTATTTCGGCTCATTCCTAGGCCGCTCCCTCCTGCTTATACGGCAGTTCGGGGTGGCTCACAGTCAAAATTCACAATATAATATAGAACAATTCAATAATTAACATAAAATACATACAATATATAAAAATCATTAAAAGAGCGGATTCAAACTCTTGGGAAAGCTAAATTTGCATATATAAGTAAACTTTAAATCCAAATTTGAACTGTACACTCAAATGTATGTGTCTATAGTTTTGCATTATTTTCTATGCACCTTACTCTAAGGTTAATTTTAGACGTGACGGGCCCGGAGGTCCGCCGTTTCGGATCCCAGTCAGGAATCAGGCCGGCTGTCCTTTAGACGTGCCGGCCTGATTCTGGAAGGGGATCGGGGAGGGGGAGGGGCAGCGGGGCACGATGTGTGGCTGCACAGCCCCGCCCCCCCATGCTCCTCCGGCTGCCCGCCTTCCGGGAGACGGGTGGGTGCAGCGGCCAATCCGGCCGCTGTGCCCGATCCTGGACCGTGGCCGGGACCATGATCCGGACGGGTTGCAGGCTACAGGTAACAGACGTTACCTACAGCCTGTCCCAGATCGTGGCCAATCCGACCATGCTTGGGGCCCGATCCCACCACACTTTCGGACCTCCGGGCGGCCGGAGGTCCGAAAGCGTGGTCAATGTGATTCCCGCCAGGTATTCACTGGGGTTAACATCTGGCGGAAATCCCTGTAGACGTTTCGGTACGAACGGCCACCACAGGGAATTCACTGTGGGTGATCGTGGTATTGTAACGTCTGAAATTACTCTGAGACTCATTTACCCAAAATATGAACTCTTTAGAAACCCGAACAAGAAAGAAACATAATAACTGAATGTGATCGCTGAAAATTTGTTAACAAATTTGCTGTCAGAGTAATCAACATTTTTTCTAACACCAAAACCTAATGCTTCCATCTATGGTAGATTGCACATCTCTACGTTACTCTGGAACTCAATGCTATTGCAGTCAGAAAGTCCTCATGTTCCAGTAAGCTACAGGCATATTATTGTATTTCACAATAACAACATGTTTATACTCTATTACTGCAATAAAAAAAATACTAAAGAAGAAAGAAAGAAAAAAAGAATCCAAGATCAACAAAGAAGCCAGAAGTTTATAACACATCTCCTCAGGCATTAGGAAACTGATAAAACAGCATACGCAGAACTAGCAGTACATGTCAAGCGTTGGAAAGGGCAGTATTTTGCTTACTTAAAAAGCTGTACCCTGATAATATAGCCATCAGTCTCTAGCACAAAGATCTAAATTCATCCTTGGTGAAACTCTTTAACTTTTGATTCACTCAGTGCACAGTTTGGCCTATGTTTAAAAACTGGACTTTGTGTGTGGAAGCCACACTGGTGGGAAACCAACTCAGTTTGCTGATAAACAGGACAGCTAGAGTTGAAAAAAGATGTGGATCTCCAAGCCAACAAAGACTGAATTGAGTCTCTCCTGGAAGCAGCCGCACTGCCTTGCTTCAGTGCATAAAGGAGCCCTGTCAATGGTGCTGGAGGGCAGCCACACGCCCTCTGGCAGTAGGGCTTCACACTACCAAATGGTTCCTAGTGGAAAAATTCAGCACAAAAAGCAAGCAGAGAGAGAAAAGTCTAGTTTCTCTTTAAAATACCTGGGGATACTGTTTTACATTAATTGCTCATTGGTATCAAGATTATAGACAAAAATCAGGATTTTGATCATGAGAATCACAATCTGACTAGATCATGAAGCATGTATTCCAGGATTATTAAAAGGAGCTATAGTGGTTTTTAGATGTCTTTATATTATTTGCCGCAACTATCAAGTTGTGAGTAGTAATTATCCAGTAATTATCAAGTTATGTCATAATTTTTGCATCTATAAGTAACAGTGGAAAAATAAAAAGCAGGTAAATAATAACTATAAACATTTACACAACGGAATGACAAAGCCTGATCCTCCTAGGTACCGAGTGTTGTCAACTCTCGATTTCAGCAACAGTTGAGGGAGCTCAAGCTACATCTCTGAACTGTGTCCAGCCATCAGGACAACCTCCTGTTTTCAAACAAATAGCACTATGAACTAGCACTTTGCTTAGTCAGCATTTATGAATTTGTCAAGCAGTTAATGGTTACACTATTAACTTTTATTATAATGCCTAGGTAAGGAATCAAAGTAAATCTACCAGAGCTGAAACAAAAAAGAAAGATACTTATAGGGTGCTTTTAGATAAGCACCACCCCACCCACCTCCCACCCATTATACATGTTGCAGGGCACCCACAGGGTACCAGTGCAGCCCTGCAACATGTATAAAGGGTGGGAAGGTGCTTGCCTAAAAGCACCCATAGTGGTTAAGGAAACCAAACCAGTAGTTTAGGAATTCTCTAGGGAGACTGGGTCCTGCATAGTTTTGTCAAACTAAAACTTTTGTTTCCTGAGTCACAGGAGTTTAGTTAAAAATTTAGGAATAATTTACTCTCTTTTCATGTGATCTTTTACTTCCCTGGTCATTTCAGCATACAATAAATATTAATATTAATACAATGAAAATTATTTTTAACACTATACACATGCTTTTCAGTTAAAATTATTATTTTTACAGCTGACAGCTAATACCACCAATAGGTCAAATTATTAAACTTCTGGCATTATAGGGGCTTATAATAATTGTTTCAGTGCTGCAAGTTTATATCTTTAATTTTGCAATTGTATAATTTTTTATATTAAAAAATCACTCTCTTCTACAAATAAAAGAGAGTAGTACTTTATGGCATATGTACTAGGAATACCTGAATGGTAAGGATTCTGATACATAAGGGAGCCAGATTCTCATGTAAAACAGAGGGTAATTTCAGACGTGACGGGCTCCGTACACGCTCCTTCCGTTTCTCGCACACCGCACACAATAGTATGAGCTCTGCTTCTCACACAACCGTCCAGGGGCTAGCTTCACAGAAATCTGATCGCCGGCAAGGTTCCTTTACTAGTTTGTGTTTAAGAGGGCTTGGCCCCGCCCCCACGTTGCGCCTGTAAGTGCGCCGAACGCCGCACAGCTCCAGCTGGCCCTGCCTTTCCCGGAAGTTGCTTGCCTGTGTCTTCTGTATCGAGCCCCTGCCCCGCCCCCAGAGTCAATGGAGCCTCGGGATCTCGCTGCGTTCCTGTTTCTCTCCTGCTCTTTGCTCCAAGATTCAAGGTGGGGGGCGGTTCTTCTGGGGTCGGGTGTTTCGTCGGCTCCGGGCCTCGGGTCTTTCCAACTCTCAGCCCCCTGCGGGAGCGCTTCCCTCTCAGTGTAAGGGCTTTAGCCCTGACAGCACCCCCCCTCCAGGGTCCTTGCCGAAAAGAAAGGTTACGAAGTGGCCCAGGCTTTGAAGGATAACGAGTGTGAAATTGATGAACAAGGCGAGGGGCGTGGATGGAGGTGGCGGGTTCCCAAGAATTGTCTGCAATACCGTACCCCTTCCAATCTACTAAATAAAATAACTTGCCATGTGAACGTTTGGAGTCTAGAAGTGCACGGACTTCAAATTCAGGTTCCCCTTGAATGTTGTAGATGGGTCCGGGGGGTGAGTTAACGGGAAATAGAGGAGAGTGGTAAGGTTTAAGCAGGGACACATGAAACACGGGATGAATTCGAAGTGAGGGAGGCAGAGTTACACGGTAAACCACAGGGTTAATTTGCTGTTCAATGGGGAAAGGCCCCATGTAACGGTTATCTAACTTGGGAGAGGGGCGCAGAGATCGATAATGACGTTGGTCGACCCAGACCATGTCCCCTACCTGATACTGTGGGGCGGTTTGCTGGTGACGGTCAGCTCCCTTCTTATACTGTTGGCGAGCTTCTTGTAGCATCTGTCGTGCGTGGGCGTGACAGCGATGAAGGGCTTGGATCATGGCCCCTGCTGCAGGCACATCTGTAGCTGGTTCCTCGGAAAGTGTGAGTCTCGGGTGAAACCCATAACATACAAAAAAGGGGGACGTGCCCAGGGCTGCATGCGGAGCGTTGTTAAAGGTGAATTCTGCAAGGGCGAGGTAGGACACCCAATCGTCTTGCAGATAATTAACATAACAGCGTAAGTATTGTTCCAAGGTCTGGTTTGCCCTTTCTACTTGTCCGTTTGCTTGGGGTCGGTATGCTGTAGTGGGTGCGAGGTGAACCCCGATGGTACGAAATAAGGCTTTCCAGAAGTGAGAGGTGAATTGAGTTCCTCGATCCGATACAATAGTGCCGGGAAGGCCATGGTACTTGACTATGTTTTGTAGAAATAGCTGAGCGGTTTGGCGTGCAGTGGGGAGTCCTTTGCATGGAATGAAATGCCCCATTTTCGTAAACTGGTCTATGACTACAATAATGGTGGTATACCCTTGTGACGGGGATAATTCAACAATAAAGTCTAAATTAATGCGTTGCCAAGGTCCTTGTGGTAAAGGAGATAACTGAAGCAACCCCACGGGTTTTTGTCAGGGTACCTTTGTACGGCAACAAGTAGGGCATCCTTGAACATATTTTTTCACATCTTGTCTCATCGTGGGCCACCAGAAGTGTCTCTGTAAAAGTTGTAGGGTGCGACTCTGCCCGGGGTGACCAGCCAAGGGGGCATCATGGTGGGCCCACAAGATCTTTGGGCGCGCAGCGCACGGTACTGCAATGCGGCCGTGGTACAAAGGTAATCCATTGGATGGAGATTTTACTAACCCGTGTGTACTTGGGTCCTGGGCGGCCCAGGCCCGTAACTGTTGGACTGTAAGCCCCGCCGCTATGAAGGCTTTGGGTTTCAAAATAGGTTCTCCCCGTGACTCGAGTTCGCTGGGATTTTCTTGGTAGTGGGAGAGGTCATCAGCTACCGTGTTTAACCTTCCAGGGCGATAGACGACTTGAAAGTCAAAGTGTGCAAGGAAAAGGGCCCATCGCGCATGGCGCACATTCTGAATTCTAGCAGTTTGAAGGAAGACCAAATTCTTGTGATCCGTAATTACCTGTATGGGATAACGGGCGCCTTCCAGAAAGTGACGCCATACTTCAAAAGCTACCCGTATAGCTAATAATTCCCGGTCGAGGATTGTATAGTTCCGCTTGGCAGATGTCAGCTGATGGGAATAAAAGGCACATGGCAGGGGTATTTGGCCCTGGTCTGTGGGTTGCGAAAGAACTGCTCCTAACGCCACATTGGATGCATCTGTCTTTATGATAAAAGGTTTTGCGAAGTCGGGGTGCTGGAGAATGGGGGCAGCGGTAAAGGCAGCTTTCAACTGTTCAAAGGCTTCTTGTTGAGATGGGCCCCACACGTAGGGCTGACTCTTTTTTAAGAGGGTGGTCAGGGGTTTCGTGAGGTCGGCGTATTGGGGAATGTACTGCCTATAATAGTTCGCACTCCCCCAAAAACGTTGTAGTGGTTTGATTGCCGTTGGTGCGGACCAAGCTTGGATTGCAGCTATTTTGGACGGGTCCATCTTGATTCCCTTCACCGAGACTATGAAACCCAAAAATGGAACTTCTGTCTGGTGGAACGCGCACTTCTTCATTTTGCAGTATAACCGGTATTGCCGTAACCGGAGGAGAACCATGCGTACGTGTTGAATATGTTGTAACGGATCGTTGGAGAAAATAAGAATATCATCCAAGTGTGCAACGATAAATTGATCTAAGATGTCTCTAAAAATGTCGTTGATCAAATGCTGAAAGCTGCCAGAGCATTGGCAAGGCCATAGGGCATCACGAGGTATTCAAAATGTCCATATCTAGTGCAGAAGGCGGTCTTTCACTCGTCCCCGTCTTTCACCCGGAGCAGGTTATACGCTCCCCGAAGATCCAACTTTGTAAAAATAGTAGCTCCCTGAAGCCTATTGAGAAGCTCGGGAATGAGGGGAAGGGGGTACCTGTTTTTTACCGTGATGGCGTTAAGCCCTCTATAATCAATACACGGCCTTAGACCCCCGTCTTTTTTTGGCACAAAGAAAAGGGGAGCTCCTCCATGAGAAGTAGAAGGGCGAATAAATCCTTTCTCCAAGTTTTCGTCAATATATTCCTTTAAAGTCCGCAACTCATGTTCTGAGAGCGCGTAAATCCGCCCGTAAGGTGGCACTGTGTCAGGCAGCAGGGTAATGGCACAATCGTAGGGACGGTGCGGGGGGAGTTCCAAGGCTTCTTGCTTCCGGAATACATCTTCTAAGTCCATATATTCGGGCGGGAGGGTAGCGGCCCCCACTGTTGCAATCATGGTACCCCCAGCCAGATATCTGGGTGGGGGCGCGGGTTGTTCGCAAAGGGATTTACAAAAAGACCTAAAAGACACCTTTTTGTGTTCCCAGTCGATCGAAGGATTATGTTTGCTTAACCATGGAATGCCCAAAACCTCTATGCTGATGACACTCAACTCTATCTCTCTACTCCCTCTCTCTCTCCCTCTGTTCAAGCTCGTCTCATCAACTGTCTCTCTGACATCTCT
>QEPC01015241.1:937480-952061 GCA_003113815.1 Sphenodon punctatus
GACCGTGTCTATTTTATTACTTTGTAAAGTGCCAGGTACACTGCTGGCGCTATATAAATGTTTGTTAATAATAATAATAATAATAATAAAACCAAGGGGAAGGCTGGAGTGCTGACTGCATCTAGGATCAATTGTTCCCGATGGTTCCCTATCCACCCGTCGAGGGTTGGGGTACACTGTATGATGGGTCCAGATACCAAGGGGGACCCGTCAATGGCAAACACTGCCTCGGGGGTTGCCTTTGGTGTCAGGGGAACGCCGTACTTCTGGGCTGTTTGTAGATCAATAAAGTTCCCTGATGCCCCTGTGTCCACAAGGGCAAGCAAGACTACAGCCTTAGAGCCTGGAAGCTGTAACATCACTGGAATCTGTAGTTGATCCCCGTGTATATGCGTCGTGGCAATCTGGTGTTGCACCGGGGAGGGGTATCTAGCACGGTTTACCGGGGCGTCCCCTGCCCACCCCAGCCACGATCATTTCCCGCTCCACGGCGATTAGGGGGTAGTTGAGGGCAGGAGTTCGTGAAATGTCCTGCAAGCCCGCAATAATAACAAAGCCGTCCTACCCGTCGACGTTCTTTCTCTTGGTGATCCAGTGGCCCTCGAGAGGCCCCAATCTGCATGGGTTCTGCCTCTTCTGTTTTTCCAGGTCCTACCCCCCAACACGGGGCCCCGTGGGGTCCAACTGCGACCCGCCTCTTGCCGTCGGTCTTGTCGTCGCTCCGTGAGCCTCTCATCAATTTGGCAGGCCAAGTTAACAAGCTCCCCCCATTTTGCCGGGGTTCCTGTTAAGGCCAACTGGTCCTTTATATCATCGTGGAGGCCCTTGCGAAAGAGTACCTTTAGTACTTCGTCTGCCCATCCTAACTCCACAGCTAGTTGCTGGAAGCGCGTGACGTATTCTAGGAGAGGCCCCTTCCCTTGTTTCAAAGTCATTATGGCTGCCTCTGCATCTCGTTTACGGTGAGGATAGTCGAACAAAAATTGAAATTCACAAAGAAAACCTTCAATATCCTGCAAAAGCGGGCTGCCCTTAAGGAGGAGGGGGGTAGCCCAATCTAAGGCGAGGCCTTCTAAGTGCCCAATAATAAAGGCTACTTTGGCGGCATCAGAAGCATAGGTTCGAGGTTGGACTTGGAAAGCCAACTTGCATAAAGCTAGAAACCCTTGGAATTGCCTTCAATCCCCTCCAAATTTCTGTATAGGGGGGTGTCTTGGCTCCCTCCCCTGTGGCTCTGCTTCAGCGGCCATGAGAGGTGGAGGGGGTCCTCCTGCTGGGGGTGGAGGGTTCACCACCCCTCCTTGAGCTCCAATACCCCCGGCGGCCCCTTGCTCCTTAATATCTTTAAGTTCCAGAGCTAAGGCCTGAATGGCTCGTTCCATATCAGCAACCTGCTGTGCCAGATCCATGGTTGGATGCCGGCAATACTGTGAGGTCCTAGGAGCAGGAAGTGGAGATTGGGAGACCCACAGATCTGGCACCGCATTCTCACCCACCCCTCGGGGACTCCTGCGAAGAGGGATGCTCACAGTTCCTCTGAGGATTTAAACCCCTCAGGATATTGGTTGGCCCAAATGCTCTTAGGAGAGCTGAGGCCGTATCATCATAGGGGTGCGATCAGAAAGGTGGGAGCAAACCTCTGTCTTTGCGCAGGGGAACAAAGTCTCTGCCCCAAAACCAATCGCCCCACACACCCTGTGCCAGGAAAAGGGGGAGTCTCCTATCGTGATACAAGTGGGGGTATCAGGAAGCACCAATGGATGGGAGGGGAAGGGTCTAGTTCCTTTCACACAGGCAGGGGAATCAGGGCACCTGAGAATAGCAATAGGGAAATGCACTCTACGTGTAGTAATCTCACTCTCTTCCCTCCACCATCCAACCACTCACCTCTCAACCACCACACACTCACCAGTCACTCTCCGTACACGCTCCTTCCGTTTCTCGCACACCGCACACAATAGTATGAGCTCTGCTTCTCACACAACCGTCCAGGGGCCAGCTTCACAGAAATCTGATCGCCGGCAAGGTTCCTTTACTAGTTTGTGTTTAAGAGGGCTTGGCCCCGCCCCCACGTTGCGCCTGTAAGCGCGCCGAACGCCGCACCGCTCCAGCTGGCCCCACCTTTCCCGGAAGTTGCTTGCCTGTGTCTTCTGTATCGAGCCCCTGCCCCGCCCCCAGAGTCAATGGAGCCTCGGGATCTCGCTGCGTTCCTGTTTCTCTCCTGCTCTTTGCTCCAAGATTCAAGGTGGGGGGCGGTTCTTCTGGGGTCGGGTGTTTCGTCGGCTCCGGGCCTCGGGTCTTTCCAACTCTCAGCCCCCTGCAGGGGCGCTTCCCTCTCAGTGTAAGGGCTTTAGCCCTGACACTTGGCAGGTGGCTGTTAACTACTTTGTCTTCGCCCCTAATTTTTTTTGAATTTTTGTGGACACGCACCTACACCCACCGCAAGTGGTGTTTACACAGACACCTCCACTCATCTCCACCCAGAGAAATGCAGCCCACCCACCGCAAGTGGTGTTTACACAGACGCCTCCACCCAGCGAAACTGGATGGAGGCATCTCGTATGAAAAGGGCCCATGTTGCAGGGCTGCAGTGTTGCCCTGTGCCATGTATAATAAAATGTAACACCCATTTTATCGGAATTAGAGTGTCTGTGTAAAAAGGGCCTACATCACTAGTACTCCTAGTACAATCTTTTTTAAAATTATAAAAATCTTTCTGATTGTCAGCACTGTTCCATGCAGATTCTTCTTGATACAGACAGTTTGAATGTCTCGCTTGTTCAAAGATAGGCCTGGAGCACATCCCAGATTCTACATCTGTTCATCCATTGTATAACCTTAGAGAATGAAGATGAGCAAGGGTGTAGTAAAAATGATTAAATAAGTGCTTTAACAAAATATTCTCCAAAGGGAACTATTTGGGGAAATAAATGCATTCTGACACATCCAGTGGAAATGCCCAAGAGTAAGTAGTTTGAAGACTTTGGCCTTAATCAATATGGCTGTTTTTACACGGACGTCACCCACCCATGAATACTCATAAACACCCATCAGATGGGTGTGAGAGTGCCTGTATAAACGTCCATGAGTGGGTGGGTGCGTGTTCACGACCTACCTACGGAGCAGCCAGGAAGGAGCAGGCATGCTCCGTGGGTGGAGATGATTGTTCAACACCCGCCTGTCCGTGTAAAAACCAAAACACCCACACCAACAGGAACGGGTCCACTAAGATCACAGAGAGATGGCTAGAGAGGCCATGCAGGTGCCCCCAAGCAGACACGCCCACCCTGGGAGACGTCAGACGCCTGCCCAGGAGCCCTTAAAAGGGATCCGAAACAGGACATGGGTGTGCCGGCTCCCAATATGGCTGGAAGGAAAGCCTCCGACAAAACGAAGGGAACCAATGCCGCGACTCGCGCGGGACGGGCCAGGGTAAGCAGAGGGAGCCCGGGACGCCCAGGGGAGCGGGGCCGGCCCCATGGGCTGCGGGGGGGGGGAGTGGGAAGGACTGCTAAACACAGCACACCCATCCCACCACAGGGCCGAGGACAGACCGCAGTGCCCGCAGCCCCCCACTTCAGCACAGCCACGGGGCACGGGGGAGTGCGAGCAACAGTGAGGTATGTGCAAGGGAACCCCAAGAACCTGGGGCGGGGGGGCCACACACACCAACAGCGGAAAACAACCCGAAGGAGCACAGGGCAGGCAGCTGACAGCTAACGGTTCCCACCCCCACGACAGCACCCAGACACAGGAGCAACACACCACTGGGAAGATGGCCGAGGAGAGCCTCCGTGACAGCCAGGTAAGGCACCCGTACCCCCCGGGGGGAGTGGGGAGGGATCCCCCCACAAGGGAGCACAGGGGGGCTGTGGAGCAGATGCTAACCCCTCTGCAATACCCCCAACAGGGAGTTAAGGCAGATTGTAATGCTATATTCTGATTCTTTAAGGCTAGAGGCGGCTACCAGATTACAGCAGCATTGGGAGTATTTAAATTGAAAATTGTATCTAAAATTAGATATGGAGCCCAGATCTGGGGCTTTGAATCGGTGGGATGGAAGTCACTAGAATCTGTTCAAAACTGCTTTTTGAGAAAGACACTTTTGGTCCCTGGGTGTGTCTCCTCAGCCATGTTAAAGTTAGAAACAGGGATGGAATCATTGGAGGTCATAATAATAGAGACCTGGCTTTCTTCATTACTTAAAATGAAAAATCAAGCAGTGAATTCATTCAAATCTTTGTCTGCGAGAGAAGAACAACGCTGTAGGTAATGATCCTTGGTGGAAAGCTACAAACTAAGCGCTGCAAAGGTTGGGCTTTTCCCTTATTTTTCTGTTAGATCTGCCTATTAAAGAAGCCTGCAGGATACTCCAACAATGTATAAAAGACATGGATATCCAAGCGCTTAGGGCACGGGCTAGTGCCTCAAGAATATCCCCTTTATATAAGTATTTGTTACCTATGTCTGGCGGTGGTGTATATCTGGACTATGAAATACCATATGGCCACAGAAATGCTTTTACAGCTATGCACCTCCAGATATTACGCCGTGCTGTAACAGAGGGTAAGATGAGGGGTATCCCATATGGTGAGAGGCTAGGTCCTTGGTGTGATCACCAGATTGAGGACCTGCCTCATCTTATGTTTACCTGCTCTCAGTATCAAAAATATAGGGAAAGGCTATACCGTAATACCAAGGGTATTTTCAGACGTTACGAGATCACAGTCAACCACAGTGAACCACAGTCAATCCCGCGGCGGGGCCAAAGTGCCCTGAACGTCTGTTAGGCGGCCGCCAGATGTTCACCACGGTCAGTTCCCACATGGGGTCAATTTCAACCACGCTTCTGGGGCTCCCCGCCGGACAATTGCTGCAAGCGTGGTCAAAGAGATTCCCGGCGGGAACCAACAAAAAGTAACATCTGGCCAGCAAGCACGGCCCGGAATCCCCAGCGGGATTCCGGGCCGTGGTCAAATCGGGCGGGCGCTGCGGCCGCATTGGTTGCGGTGCCCGTCCATCTCCCCAGAGGGCAGGCGGCGGGGGAGCGGGGCCATGCGGCTGCACGTTGCACCGCGCGGCCCCGCCCCCTCCTCGATTTTTCGCTGGGATCAGCCGGCATGTCTGTTCGGGGCTTCTTTTGGCCATGGGGGGTGGTTGTTTCATTCACCCCCACCGGGGATTCACTGTGGTGAATCAGGCCAGCGTAACATCTGAAAATACCCTAAGTGTCCCAAAGACACACCAGAAATAAGACAACTGATCTATCTTTTGGTAGACAAAGATAGGAAGATTATGCAGGAGGCGGCCTTCTTTGGATATTTGATCAGACAGGAAAGAGTGCGGCTGATTAGAGAACAGTCCTTCGTAGCAGAAGTTCTTGAATAGTATATCAACAGCATTTTATTATGATTATTATTGTTATTGTTTATTATTATATGAGATTATATGTGATTTTGTAATACATACAGCTGTTTAATTTGTTTTTGTTTGCTGTAAATGTCAAGGGATTATTGTGCATCATTTTGGTATATCTTTATACTGAATTTGTCATGGCCAATAGGCCAGTACAATAAAGTTTTATATATTATATATATAATTCAAACCACTCTTTTTAAGAAAAAGACAGATGTCAGTTCCATTTTAAGGTTTGACAGTTATCATCCTATGCATATCAGGAGAAATATTCCTGTTGGACAATATTTGAGATTGAGAAGAAATAATTCCTCTATTGTGAAATTCAAAAAACAAGCTCGGTTATTGACTCAGAGTTTGTACGAGAGGTTATCTTAGAGATCTATTACAAAGGGCATTTTTAGGGTATTACACACAGAGAGGGCACAGCTTCTTTCACCTGTTAAATGGACTAAAAATAAAGAGATCCAGCTACACACATTATTAGGCAATTTATTTTGAATAATTGGTTCCTGATTAAAAGGTATACCGAGATGTGGACATCTTCCTATGTTCACATATAGATGAACAAAAAATCTACAGTAATTTTAAGAGATATAACTGTAGTATGACTTTCAGGAACTTCAGGTAATTATAGATGCTTGGGTTGTAGTGTTTGTCATTTAAACATGAGGAATCAATTTAGATCTCCCAATCTGAGACATGCTTTTGTTATTTGACATAGGTTTTCTTGCCGTAGTACTATGGTGATTTATATCATCCAATGCTCTTGTGGACTTAATTATGTGGGGGAAATTAAGAGACAAGCTAAAGATAGAATCATTGAATACAGATCTAATATTCATTGTAAGAAGTTAATGGAACCTCTAGTACAACATTTTGTGGAACGTAACCACTCCTTAAATGATGTTAAATTTTGTTGTACACACATACTTCTGAGAAAGAACTTTTCAAACTGGAAGTTAGAGTAATTTTGAGACTGAAGACTTTGATGCCTTTTGGGTTAAATGAAAGTATTGATTGGGGAAAGGTCATTTTTTAAGAGAGTTCTTCTGTCATCTTCCTCTTTGTTACATTATAGACACTAGGTTTTGCTGTTGTAATGGGGCTACATGTTTGGAGAAGCCTTAGGCTTATACTCAGAAAGAAAGTACAGATACTGTGGTATATTCCTTCATTTCAATTGGAAGGAGAAGGATTTCAACAGGATAGAGATCAGCATGATATATGATTTTAGAAAACAACTCTTTCTAAGAAATCAATAGTGGAATTCACCAATCAGTCTCTCCATTCTAGTACACTCAGATATGGACAGCTTCCTATGTTCATATATAGAAGAACAGAAAATCTATGTGACTATTTGGAACACAGTGATTTTAATAGATACAACTGAAGTACAATTTTCAGGAATTTCAGCTTTTTGACTGCAGCTTCATAAGAACTATTCATCTGGATGGAAGAGAAGTCCTTATACCCTCCTAATGAATAGACTTTTGATAAAAAAATCAACAGTGGAATTTACCAATTAGCCTCTCCACTCTAGAAGGACTTTGGACTATGATTGGGCTGCAGCAAGATGTTTGTTTGCTTGTTTTTTCCTCCTGTATTATATCACATTTTGTAATTTGAAGGATATGATGTGATATATAGATGTTTGTATTATTTGCAGACCCTTGTGTACTTTGATTGCTGCTTATATACAGACTGAGGGTGGTTTGGGGTGCACCAATAGCATAAGGCTTGAGTATATGGTAGCAATTGGGATTGTACTTAATGGTAGCCCTTCATTATTGGAAGCACTTGTTAACTGTTCTTTAATGGTGAGTGCCCATATGGATTCATTTAAACTCAACTACTAGCATATATTATGGCTCAAAATTACTAGTAGCTTTCATGATAAGCTTGTCTTAGATGCTGTTGTAATGAGATATGGTGTGTTGGAGCGCCTAGCAGAGGGTGAGTTTGTTCTTGTTTTTTGCCTTTTGTCGTTAATTTTAGGTTGTTAGGATTTATATTGATAATTTTTCCCCTTTATTTATATATAGCTTTTTTGGAGTTAAAACAAAGTACCTAGCATTATCACTTTGCCCAATGTAAAATTTTACATTGATAATTTCAACACTCATTGGGCTTTTATAGTTCATGTTTGTGGTCAAGTTTTTTCTTTTCTTCTCCCAGACTCACCCCCTGCAGGATAACTCCAATGACGTGAATGTTTTGCTGAATTGTAAAATGTGCTGCGCTGAGGAAGACCAGTATCACTGGCTAGAAACATAGCTATGTCCAGCACCAATGTGTTTAGCATTCATTACTAATGTATATGGCATTGCTATGCGAAGTACCATTTTGCTCTGTGGGCATTTATTGATTTGTTTGGCTTTTTGTTAATTTGGTATGGTTGAATTAGCACCAGCATGTGTAGAATTCATTGTTAGCGTGTATAGCATTGCTATACCTAACACTACTCTAGTCTGTGTTCACTTTTTGATCTGCTTAGCCTGTTGTTAACTTTGTATGGTTGATTGACTGCCTTGTTGAGCTTGTAGGATTTAGAGGGCTATTTTTACTAAATATATATTTGACGTTTTGGTTTTAAGTGCTTTTGATCTGTCCCCCATTTGTACTGAGGGATCACATACATCTCTGGCTTACCCATCTTGGAAAAAGCCAACAGTATATAAATCATTTCAAAAAATGTATTAGACAAAATCATGAAAGATAGCCGTTGATGAACATATCAGCCAAGATAATCAAGGAATGCAGTCTTATGTTCAAGATGTTCCTAAGCCCCTAACTGCCAAAAGCTGGGAACGAAAGACAGGTGACTAACCATTTCATAACTACCCTGTGCCTTTCTCAGGAGCATCCAGTACATACAGCACTACAGGAAAGGATATTTGGCTAAAAGGACCTAATAGTTTGACAAATTATGGTAGTGCTTATGTTCCGTATCTGATGTTGTAGGAGAGGTGAGTTTGCCTTGCTAGTCAAATCAAGTTGTGTTTGTTAGGTTTCTCTGATATCCACCTCAGACTGGAAAGCAAACCACCACAGACACAGAATGAGCTAACCAGATTTTATGGCATTCAAACTGCAACAGTCCATTCCCTATGGAGTCCTCTCTAATGATTTATTTCCATTCAAAGGCATTCCCCAATGACTACACGATCGCAAACAGTAAAGCAACAAAATACCCTATGGAAGAATTTTCAAACAAAGCAACACAGTTTTATTAGAGAAACAATATGCACAGAATCTACATATTGTATAGATGCACACAGCACATGTGCACTTGTTTTAATTCCTCAACACATTTGAATTACACTTATATTTTAAATGTATTGCATAATGTGATTAACACTGAAAGATATTTTAAAAAAAATCAAAAAAAAAAATCACCCAACTGGAAACATACATTAACAATTTTAAGAGTGCAATGTAAAGCAAGAAAAATATAGAAATTCAATCTGGAATCAAGCTTCAAATACGAAAAAGTAATGAGCCACAGTTAGCAACTGCAAGTTGGTTTCTACTTGTTTATCGGTACTGGAGCTGAGACTTTTAATTGTGAACTTTTAACTTTGTATTTAATCCACAGCACTACCATGTTGACAGTCCTATGGATACTTCACCAATCTTCCTTTCCATGATATATCTTCATGACCTGAAAAAATCACTTCAGGGGCGAGATAGAAATTCAGTCTTTAATTTAGTGGCAATTATGGTGGTCAGTCTTGTAAGGTGAACAGTTACCCACATTACTATCAGAGACAGGATCCTGGGCTAGATGGACCCACTGGCTTGACTCAGTGGATATTTTCAGGCAGAGGCAGCCTGCCCTGGAGCAGCTCTGGGGGTGCACCCCCAGAGTCCAGTCCTGCCTGGATTCCGTGCAACGTTGTTCCCCGCCCTCCCTCCACACACACACACACCACAGAGTGGCAGGTGATCGCCCAATACTTTTGACTGGTGTCCGCAATCCTATAGTGTTGCCCGGGGCAACTGCCATCTGGAAGCAGAGCAGCAGTGTGAGTCTGCAAATCAGACAGACTGCTGCTCCACTTCAGGTGGGTGCCCCTGGTTTGGCCGGCCTGCTTCGCCAGCTGTGTTCTGGGATATTCTGGAGTGCTGGCGGAAGGGCTGCCTTTGAGCAGGCACAGTCTACTCTACTTCAACATCTGGTGGGGTGCCTTTAGACTGATGGGCTACCTGGGGGTGAAATGGGCTAGTGCATCCAGCCCCGAGCCACCTCATCTGTCTGAAAACACCCATTGCTATCTTTTTTTTGTTCAGTATCTGTTGTTGTTGTATAGGGAAATTTACAAGAGCGAAGTCACAGTAGGTCATCGCAGATACCAAGTTATTTAATTTATATGTTCCCATTTGAGTGTGTGTTCTACGGTTAAATTAGAAGACTAGACCTTTCTCATGGAACATAAATCTAAGACCTCCTCTCAACAATGTTTTTGTGCTTGTAGAACAATTCCATTTACAGGGCTAATACTTTTACAGATAAAGTTCCACCAATGCAGACAGTTTTACTACCATAAGTCTTTCACCCCAGTGTATGCTGTTTGTCTCTAAACTCAGAGAAATAAACTATGCCAGAAAAACCAAATATAACTGTATACACCAGACATAGCTGTACCAGCGCAAAGACTTGTATATCAACAAAGCCTAAGGGGCGTAACCAGAAAGCCCTCTGCTTCGGTGGGGAGCCTGCACATGAAGTGGTTGCACAATAGGTCCACAGAACAATAGTGACATAATTCAGCTTTCCAAACCTAGAACTAGTGACAGAGGGTGTGTTTTTTTGTTTTGTTTTTTTAATTAACTGACACCTATGCAGTTTTTACATGTTAACATCTCAGGATGATTTAGTTGTCATAAATTTCTTCTACATTACCACTTCTGCATTTTTGGCCTGTATGACTGTCGTCAAATGGGCGCAAGTGCGTGGGGGGATGGGTGGGCGCCGTGGTGCGTGGGCAGCCTGTTACATGGACGCCCACCCACCTCCACGTACGGAGGCACCTCTGTGTTTTCCAATGCCTCCCTGTGTGGGCGATGGGTGGAGCGCAGGAGCGCACACGGACCCCCACTCACCCACAGAGACCACATGGACACCCCCACTGCCCACCCACCCATGTGGGCAAGGGGGGGCATCCATGTAAAAAGGGCCTATGTTTGGGAAGGTGACTAAGGATGCTTGTATCCTGTTATGCAATAATTGTACAGTAATTAGTTTACTTTACAGAACCAAATGTATTTGGATATTATATAGCAACCTATGCTGTACGTTCTTTTGAGAGTTACCACCATCTCGGGATAACTCTTAGAAACTTGAGTATACTGCAGTGTGAGTGATGATGGACAATCATGAAAGGGGTTAGTAATAATGTTAATGTTAAAATTATTTTATATCTTCACCAATGCAGTCAAAAATGTCTTTTAATTTTCAATCGGAGACAAAAATCAGGCCTAAATAACTTGTCTAGACCACAAGGTAACAACATTTTGCAACCAATCTAGACCTCCACAGTCCTTGCTGCACTGGTGGCTATGATAAATGTTAACAAAAATAACTATTATTATTTTGGTATAGTCTGCCCTCTATTCCTATATTATCACCTGTTAGCCTCCTTTTTAAACAATGAAGTAGCAACTCCTAGTTTTTCAGCCCAGAGTGCAATCCTCTATCCATTAAAGTTAATGGGAGTTAAGCCTTCATTTTTTAAAAAAGAAACTAATTGTGGCCATTTTTACACAGACACCCCCCGTCCCTACTGGGTCTGCGGGAGGGTGTTCAATGGGGGGGCATCCGTGTAAATACCACAGCGGTGGGGGGGATGAGTGTTTGTCCAAGCAAAAAGCACGGGCAGTGGTGTGTGCGTGCTCCCAACGCACACCCACCTCCACCCATCACCGACCCACGGAGTCATCTGGCAAACTGGAGGAGGCTCCGTGGATAGAGGTGGGTGTGTGCCCATTGGAATGGGCACACACCCACCTCCACCCACCATGGCAGCACACCCATCCCCCCACCCACCGCTGCCCATGTAAAAAGGGCCACAGAGGAGACGTAATCATGCAGGACAGAGTAGAATCCAGGACTCCTGACATAATAGCTAAAAAGCTTAGCTACCCAACCACACTGTTAGTGAGGAAGCCTTACAAACAGCTGTCTAGCTTATTGGGAACTATGCAGTTTTTTTCCTGCTGACTGAATTAAACACAGCAGCTAGTTCTTCCTCTTGTAACTCTGGTGGTAAAACTATAAAAAGATGACTGATAGGCCAAGGTTTCAAATGTGGACTTTGTGGTAGGCTGAAGGTGAAACTTCTTGCATATTTGTTTTCTTTTAAAAACATCAACACTAACAATTATTATATAGGGACACCTTTCCTGTGTGAAAGATGCTCTAGTGTCTAAACACATATAATGTTCCCTTACCTAAAGCAGACTTAAACCCTGGACCTTTCCATTTCTTTTTCACAGTTCTACCACTAGAGCTGTACAAGTTACTGTTGGCATCCTTTTAAAAAAAAATCATTCAAGAGAAGACTGCGACCTTTTTTTATGAGATTCAGCCACCATGATCCATGCCTTCATAACCTCAAGGCTAGACTACTGCAATGTGCTCTACATGGGGGTAGCAGCAACAGGCTATCTGGAACAGCCTGGCCTTTTAAGGCAGTTAGTGCTGCCACAAAGGCACAGGTGCACCTGCCGACAAGCTCATGCCTCAAGCAGGTGCTGAGGTTAAAGGGGACAGTGCCTGAATTCCTTAGCCTGTGGGGGCTTGGCCAGGTGTAAGTGCCTGAATGGGGCCAGCTGGCCTGGGTGAGGTGAGGCTGGTCCTAAGATAGAAAAGGCTGAGCCTGGAGCTTAGTAGGGATGTGTGTATGTCCCCTGAGGAGGCAAGAGCCAGGGCAGCCACCGCTGTCTTGGCCAAATGGGTTCAGGAGGGATTGTGTCCGGCCAGAATGAAGAGAGATATCCTGTCTCCAGGAAGGACTGTGCAGGAGGCGCAATCTGAAAGGGACTATGTGGGTTTGATACCTCCCCAGGAGAGTCTGTGCCTAGCAAGGCAAGGCCTAAGGAAGAGGCACCCCTGAACCCTGTACTTGGGACTGTGTGCATGATGATAGTGAAGGACTGACAGATGGTGAAGAATTGATGGTGAAGGACTGAAGATGCTGTGAGGTCTGGGTTCTTTTTTTGGGGGGGGGGGGGGAGGAGCTGGATCCTGCAAAGATGCACCCCTCAGGGACCCGACCCTGCGAGAGTGGGGCTGCCCTTGACTATTCAGAAGGTGAAGTTGATGCCGAATGTGGCGGGCCTGTCTCCTGTCAGGGTCGGGTTTTTGGAAGCACATTACAATAGTGCTCCAGAGTCTGCACTGGCTACCAATAACTTTCTGAGCACAAGTCAAAGTGCTGGCTTTGACCTATGAAGCTGAAATGGCTTGGGCCCCAAGTATCCAAAAGACTCTTCCCTTCCCTTCTGTCCCTTCCTGGTCTCTGAGATCAGCCAGGAGTGCCCTCTTGCATATACCCTCTTCCCATTAAGCTAAACTTCTACAACAAGGGCCTTCAGAGAGGGGTTCTCAGTGGCTTCCCCACAATTATGGAACTTTCTCCCCCCCGCCCTTGAAGAGTCATCCAAGCCTGAGGCTGCTCATCTTATGAAAACGATGTGTAACCTTTTTGTTTGGCAGGCATAGGGTTGGGTGCAAGGGGAGATTGAGGGAAAGGCTGTAGGCAGTGAAAGGTTTTTTTAGTTTTGTTTAGTTTTGGTTTTTTATATGTTGTAAACTGCCCTGAGCATCATTGGAAATGGTAGCATATAAATTTGAATAAATAAATTCAGAGGAGAGCTTGGCATATTGGTCATTGGGCCTCCTGTGTTGGTTCTGGAGCAGTTATGAAGATCAGAGTCATGAGGAAAGATACAGGAAAAACTGCTAAATTTGCCAGTCTCAATCGCCTAGCTCAAGTAGTAGAGAGCTGTGCCACAATGCTTGAGCTATTGGCTTCCAAACTGCTGATGACCCATGAAGGAAGCTGCTGGAAATATGCATGGTAACATACATTATTCCTTTTATTTTATTAGGTGTGTATCATGGAGACCTGGCTTGGGGCCAATTCTGGCTGACACTGTTCTGGCTGGGTACTCCATGCAGCATCAACCACGGCCAGAGAGCCGGGGTGGTGGTGTAGCCACTATTTTCATGGACACATGGTACGTTCAGAGATATTCAGTACAAACTCCATCCAGTATAGAGGGCCTTCATCTTGTGGTTGATTTGGCCAGACACAGATTGGGTCTGCTGCTGGTATACAGTACATCTTCCTGTACAGCAGCATCTCTACTTGCTCTAGCTGTTCTGGTGTCGGGGATGGTCTTGCGGTCCCCGAGGCTAGTGATCTTAGGGGACTTCAATGTACGCTCCGATACCAGTCTTCAAGGGGCGGGGCAAGAGTTCCTGGCCGCCATGGCAACCATGGGCCTGTCTCAAATGATAAGTGGCCCAACTCATGAGGGGGGACGTACTCTGGATTTGGTATTTTGCACTGGCCTTGAGGCAGGGGGTCTGTTAGTGGGGGATGTGTCAATAACACTTTTGTCATGGACAGATCATTATCTCCTACAGGCCACTCTCCCAGCACACGTCTACCTCCAGCAGGGTGTGGAAACTGTTAGTTTGGTTGGCCCCTGGAGACTTATGGAACCTGAAAGGTTCCAAAATGCTCTGGGAGATATACCCTCTGACCTTGATGGCCGACCACTCTATGACCTTGTTGCTCTCTGGAACATCTTGCTAACTGAGGCCATAAACCAGACGGCTCCCAGGCATCCGCTTCCTGAGCATTAGTGATGCTTTGATTGGAGACAGTTGGATGTTAGGTGCCATCAGTATGCTGATGACACCCAGCTTTACCTGTTGTTTTCATCGGACCCAGGACCTGCAGTCTCGGTGTTTACCCAGTGTCTGGCGATTGTGGGGGACTTGATAAAGGCAAGCCATCTGAAGCTGAATTCCGACAAGACGGAGGTGATGCTGGCAGGAAGGGGCGAGGGGGTGGAGGCTCCCATTATTGATGGAACTGGTGAGGTTGCAGTTAATCTGCATACTCTCCCAGCTGCCTCGGCTGTCAACACC
>QEPC01015241.1:981737-992958 GCA_003113815.1 Sphenodon punctatus
ACCCCCCCCCCCCCCCGCACAGCCACAGGATGGGCAGTTCATACCAGGGCGCCTGTATGCAGTGCCCTGGTATGAATTTTTCCCCTGCCCGGCCCCTGCAATAGAACAGTGCCCCCTGCGGCACTGTTCCATTGCAGGGTCCCTTTATGCAGAATGGATGGCGCTTCTAGCCGCCCATTCTGCATAAAGGGAGAAACACCTCCCTTTTGTCCCTGAAAGGCTTCCTTAGGAAGCCTTTTGGGTGTGTGTGTGTGCGACTGAGTCACTGGTTGTGTGTGCGCGCATGCACACAACCAATGAGAATGTTTGGAGGCTCAGAAAGTGGCCGAGCACGCCATGCTGAATGTTTGGAGCCTGACTGAGCCTCCAAACATTCAGCGTGGCACACGTGACCACTTTTTTTTTTGGACTCGGGCCAGCTGGGCCGAGTCCTGGGAGGGGCATTGCCCCTCCTTTCCTAGGTGGCCCACCACCACTGGTCACTCAGTTCCTTGTAGAAAGCCAGAATGTGACAGAATCCAGAAAGGGAACTATGAACACCTGCCATCTGTAAATTATGGTGGGAAATGGCCTTTATGTTCCTCCTTCAGTCAGCTGCTCTGAAAAGGAGAGGTACCTCCTTCCTAGACATGAAGCAGCCAAAGAATTGTGGGCTCTGTAATTCCTGACCTCTTCCTTCCCTTTATGAAAAAGGCACATGAAACTCATGTAGGAAGGAAGGAAGAGGCAATCAAGAGGGTATAGAAGTTGGTCCCAGAGATTGGCAGGGTTAGAGAGAGAAGATCAGTAGCCTTCATGGGAGAAGGCAAGAAGCAGTCAGGCCACAGAGAGTGAGATAAGCACAGACAGGCAAGTCTCACCCAAGCACACAGAAGGATTCCTCTTCATGAAGAAAACACACGGCTTGCTGAGCCACTTCTGCTGAAGAGGTCAGTATTGTCTTTCACAGGGGGAGCCTGATGGAGATGAGGTGGTTCAAATGACATCTTGTATTGGACCAACTGCTGGTGAAAATGAGTAAGCTTTTGGGCCACACAGGGCTCTTCTACAAGCATGTAGCATAGCCAGTTAGAAATATATATAAAATGAGCATAGGCGACTTGTAGGGGGGCATGTGCCTTCCTGATTCTTGGAAGCACTATAAAACCCCTGTCCAGCCCCCACTCCTGTGCCCCTCCCCTTGCTATCAACTGTTACTAGTCGCATATGAAACAGCAAAGTTGGCACAAGTATATAAGGAGGCAGAAATGGGGGGGGGCGGGACAGTGGCTTAGATGAGGTAGCTTTATCTTGTCTTAGCCACTCCCATCCATTCCTGCCTCCTTGTGTACCTGTGCCAAATTTGCTTAGTTTATATATTTCTAACTGGCTAGGCTACATGCCTGAGAAAGGGCCCCGTGTGATCCAAATTTGCTTATTTTCACCAACAGCAGTTGGTCCAATAAAAGAGACCATTTTAAACCACCTTGTCTCTGTCTCCATCTCTGTCACTTGGTACCAACATGGCAACCACACACAATCTCTCTGGACAGGGAGAGCCCTACAGGTATGAAGAACAACACTAAGGAAGCAACCTGACCCTCTTCCCACCTAAAGCTAAATAGCCCTGAGCATGGAGATGGTGTGTGTTTAGGATATTAGTAATACTGTGACTCAAACCCTTCCCTAAGTGTACAACTAAACGAACAGCTTGTCTGGTGCTTTCATCCTCCCACTCCCCTTTTCCCTGTACAGAGATTGGGAGAGATCATCCTACACATTGATCATGATCTTATTAAACTGGTATTGCATGGATGGGAGAGGGCCAAAATATTTAAAATCACATGAGCACAGATCACAATAATTTCTTAATTTTTCTGGGTTAACTTATTTCAATTTTGAAGCAGGCATTTTGCAATTATCAGAATGTCATGTACACACTTTTTGACAAGGTTCTAAATACTTTGGCCAGGCTATTTAGTGCATAAAGGATTTATTTTAAAAGATTTGCCTCTAGGGGGGAGAGAGAAGTGGGAAATCAAGGTTGGTATAAAGTGAGCTAGACCACAAAGAAGAAAACAACAGTTTATCTGAAAATGCTGGTGCATCTTCAGTCATCTTTAAATGTTTCAACATTGTGTTTTATTTGTCATGTCAGACAGATGTTCTATAAACAAACAATGGAGAATTTTCTATTGATTCTAAAAAAATAATAATCTTGTAAATGATGCCATTGGACAGTAGTTTAAAATTTGAACTGTGTATGGAGTCACTAGCTATAGAACCAGTACTGCAAGCCCCTCTACAAAGGAAATTTCCATTAAAGACTAACCACTTTCTCTTTGCAGACCTGGGCTTTAGAGAGTGATTTTTAGTATACAAATTTCATATTCTGTCAGGCTTGTGTATGTGTAGTGCTTGTTAAGACTTGGTAATGTTCTAACAGGAAACTAAAGGAGGAAAGTCTGATGTTTTTTACTCATCGGGATGAGGCAATTGAAGACCTGCATCACTACCTCCTGCATTGTGGCCATTATCCAATATTAAGATGTGAAATTAGGGGTGGGACATCCAGGAAAATACCGGGTACCAGATTTACCGGTTCCCGGATTTCAAAATACCGGCATACTGGATTAATACCGGTATACTGGTACTGGTTTTTTCCCATTGATTTCAATGGGGAACTGTCCCCATTGAAATCAATGGAGAAAAAAAAAACCCTCCCCCTCCTCCTCCCCCTCCCAGACTGTGCGGGTGGAAGGGGGGACACCCCCCACCCCTCCTGCCCAGCCTGGATTTTGGTTTTTTTTTAAAAATTCCCCTAAGTCCCTGGGCTCCGGGCCGGGGCCACCGCCAGTGACCCAGAGCCTGCACCAGCAGCAGGTAAGTGTACCGGTACCGTTGATCCCTGGGGTGGGGGGTGCTTTAACACACACACCCCTCCCCAGGGATCACCCTACCTCACCCACCCAGGGATCACCCTACTTTGGCTTCAGCTCCGGGCGGCGGTGGTCCAGCCGCCGGCTTCAGCTCTGCTGTGGCTGCTGGCTTCAGCACACTAGTGACGCTCTAGGCCTTCCGGGGAACCCGGAAGTTCTCCGGAAGGCCTAGTATGCGTCACTAGCATGCTGAAGCCGGCAGCCACAGCAGAGCTGAAGCTGGCGGCTGGACCACCGCCGCCCGGAGCTGAAGCCAAAGTAGGGTGATCCCTGGGTGGGTGAGGTAGGGTGATCCCTGGGGTGGGGGGGGTGTTAAACCACCTCCCACCCCAGGGATCAATGGTACCGGTACACTTACCTGCTGGTGCGGGCTCTGGGTCGCCGGTGGCGGCCTGGAGCCCAGGGACTTAGGGNAAAAAAAAATTCAGGCTGGGCAGGGTGGGTGGGGGGTGTCCCCCCTTCCACCTGCACAGCCTGGACAGGGGAGGGAAAGTGTTTGGGGGGTTTTCTGTGGGTTTTTTTACATTGCGGCCATTCATTTGAATGGCCGCAATGTAAAAAAATCTGGCACAGGGGGAATCCGGTAAATTCCCCCGATTTACCGGGGTAATCCGATACTGCCGGTACACCCAAAAACCGGCAGTATCGGATACCGGTTCATCCGGTAGTCCCACCCTAGATTAGCCTTTTGCTTGGTAAGAAATATTATTGGTTCACAGGCCAAATATTAGAACTCATGCTAACAGGAGAAACATACAGGTAGTTAGAAGAGTAAGCAGCAGCTTTTGTGATGGTCACCCCCTTTAGGATGAACTGAGTTTTATAATAGGTTGTTTCAAACCTGATTGACTTACTATTACGGCTCTTAAGGAGACATATTTAGGGATGGGTATGTTAAGTATTTACTTTTATATTTAATGATTAACCACAGGTATATTGTGTGGTTTTATATGTATTGGTGGGTGACTTATTTGGATTTTGGTCTTAGATAAAAGGTTATTATGGATACGAAGATTTGTGTACTGTGTATATTCAATATCATTATCTTAATCGGTGGATAATATGTACACGTGGGGCTTCTTGTGAGATTTATATTTTATTGCTATCTTATACAGGGTATGATATTGTATGACACTTTTGTGATGGCTATCACAATTTTAAATAATTTTTTAAAAACATCACCCCATGCCTCCTTTCATAGTCTCATGTAAAACACTGGAAAAGATTTTTCTTATGTCGTCCAATTTTTTCCCTTTTGTAGTCTTGTTATACTAATTCTCTTAGGTGAGACTCCAAATATGTCCACTGCATCCATGAAACCTATACCCTGTAGTATTTAACTGAGGCTTTTTCTGTCCACTTCATCCTCCTATCTATTTGCTGTTGCTTAGTAAATAAGACCCTAAAGAAGAATGAAAGAAGCTGAAAGTCCAGCGAAGGCAGTTCATCTGCAAAAGAAGCAATTATGTTGAGGATCATGTTCCAGGCCTGGAAGAATCTTTGTGCAGTCCTTTGGGTTCAACAGCATTGCTCACATAGCTGATGTTACTTAAGAACATAGTTTGTATATCACTGCTTTTGAAATCAACCTTATTTGCATTTTGCATCATTGTGTACTTCAGAGGACATGACTTGAATTCACCTAGGATATCTGAGATTAGCAGCATTACCTTGGTAAACAAGTTTAAAAGTATATGTGAACGATGGGGTCTCCCTTGCCATCCATACAGAAGATGCTGGAAGTTCAACTTACTTTAGTAGAAATTGATATATTTGTGTAGCAGAAATACAAGCATGAAAGGATATGTTGTAACAGCATCAATATTTAACTTTGCATAATTATTACGGAAATGAGATGATTTTATAATTGATGTACTAGCATTAGTTTTGTAAAATTTACTTCCATACACATTCAGCAGTCCTTTACCATCCTTTATAAAGACCTTGCTGGACTGCAAAACAAGCCTAGACATTGCCTTGGAGGAGTTTGGCTAGGAAACGAAGTGGAGGAACAGTTATTACAAACCATGGGTGGAGCAAAAGTCCTTTTTAAAAAATAAAAAGCATTCACACAACTGCTGTTGTGTGTTTGAAAGCCACTTTATATAAGGTTTGGATGGTGTCTAGATAAACTTTATATGACATCAAAAATATTAAACGTTTGAGGAGAGCACAGAAGTCCAGGAGGAGGAGGGGGAGGCATTGGACATCTTAGGCCTCTTTTACATGGACGTCACCCGCCCACAAACATCCATTGGATGGGTGGGAGAACGTCCGTGTAAACATCCACAAGTGGGTGGGTGCGCATGCACGACCCACCTAACAACACCCACGGAGCAGACGCGAAGGAGCCGGCACGCTCCGTGGGTGGAGATGGGTGTTCAACACCCGGACGTCCATGTAAAAACCAGAACACCAACACCCATGGGGACGGGACTGTCAGGACCACAGTGTGATGACATGAGAGGTCACGCACATGCCCACACGTAGACACACCCACCGGGGGTGACGCCGGATGTCCAGTTGGGAGCCTGTAAGGGAGAGTAGAAACATGACATGGGTGCGCCGGCTCCCACAATGTCTGAGAGGAAAGCCCTTGACAAGACCAAGGGAGCCAGGGCCATGTCACATGCGGGACGAGGCCGGGTGAGCACAGGGACCCAGGAACGCCCAGGGGAGGGGGCCCGGGCTGCCGGTCCAGGGGGGGGGAATGTGGCATGGCTAACCACAGCACATGTCTCCTGGCACAGGGTCAAGGGCACACAGCAGCCATGGCACCAACCGCTGAACCCCAGCACAGCTACAGGGCACGCCCAGAGGAGCAGCAGCAACAGTGAGGTCAGAGCAAGGGGATCCCCACGAACCAGGGAAGGGAAGACCCAGGGCAGGCAGCAGCCAGCTAACCCTTGACAATGGAGCACCGTACCACCAGGGAGATGGCCGAGGAGCACCCCCCCGACAGTCAGGTATGTGGAAGGTCACCCCTGGGGGGGAGGGGAGGCCCCATGGGGGTGCGGAGGGGGGCAGCGGGACTGAGAGTAACCCCCATGCAATACCCCCTACAGGAGATGACCACCTCCACAGTTACCACAGCCACCGGGCAGGCCCTATGACACCAAGCTGGAAGACCCCCTCCCCACACACACACGGGTCCCAAAAGGTACAAGGAAATGGATCGCCAATTTTGCTAGACTTGTTTTGTAACTTTATTGGATCGCAGAATTTTCAATTTGGGGTTGCAGAATTTTCAATTTGGGGTTGCAGAATTTTCAATTTGGGGGTCGCAGAATTTTGGAAAAAAAATTGCAGAAGAATCGGGGCCCTGATTATGACCTCTTGTGTATTTCTTTGAAACAACCAGACTGCCACTATTGGACATAGGATGCTGGGCTTAATGAACCATTGGCTAGACCCAGATTGTACTAACATTCATGTCTTGTTGGCTGATCAGCTAACGGCCTTGTCTTTCTCTCCACTTCCTCCAAGTTGGATGTCTTCCATCCCTCCCCCCTCTTGCTGTGCCTGGTGCTGCCCTGTTCCTCCTAAACCTTCTTTTCTCATGGACAATCATTATGATCCACCCAGTGAAAATATATTTATTTATAATTAAATTTGTATGCCACATCCTCCTGCTACAAGCACCTCGGGGCGGCTAACAACATTTAAAAACATATAATAAAATCCATTAAAATAATCCAACACTAAAATAATAAAATCCTATCCTAGCCCAGCCCACCCATCTCATCTCCCTTGGCAAAGGCCCAGTGGAACATCCAGGTCTTACACAGGCTACAGAAAGAGGGGAGGTCAACAGTCAGGCAGACCTCCAATGGGAGGGAGGTCTAAAGCCATGGAGCGGCCACTGAAAATGTCCTGCTCATGGTCGTCACCCAGGAAACCTGGGGGACCTCAAGGAGGGCGCTCCCAGCTGAACGCAGAGGCTAATCCAAGATCCAGAGGGTGAGGCGGTCCTGCAGGTAGGTGGGGCCCAGGCTGTTTAGGGCTTTAAAGGTCAAAACCAACACCTTGAATTGGGCCTGGAAGACTATTGGCTGCCAGTGCAGAGAGCGGAGCACTGGGGTATTATTATTTTAATTATTATTTTATGCTCGCGTTGACCCATCCCCTTCAGGAAATTAACTGCTGCATTCTTCACCAACTGCAGTCTCTGGACCATCACCAAAGGTAGCCCCACATAGAGCACATTACAGTAGTCTAATCTTGAGGTAATAAAAGCATGGATGATCGTGGGCAGGTCCGAGTCCGAGACATACGGCCTAAGTCGATGTACCAGATATAGTAGGCAAAATGCACCCTTTGCCACAGCCACCACCCTGACATCCAGGTGGAGCTGCAGATCTAGGAGCACCCCCAGACTATGGACCTGAGATACCAGAGGAGGACAAACGATGGGGGCCATCACTCCCCCGGCTTTCCCCACAACCATCACCTCTGTCTTGTCAGTATTTAACTTCAAGCAACTCACTCTCATCCAGTCCCCCACAGCTGACAAACACTGAGTAAGCACCAAGACTGCCAGACCTGGGTCTGATGAAAAAGAGATATAATTGGGTGTCATCAGCATATTGATGACACCTTACACCAAACTCCCCCAAAGACTGCATATACACATTGAACAGGAGAGGGGTTAAGATGGAACCCTGTGGAACTCCACACATGAGGCCCCTGGGAGAAGATGAATTATCACCCAGCAACAGACGCTGAGTTCTCCCGGACAGGGAAGAGCGGAACCATTCAAGAACAGTCCCACTCATCCCTGCCCAGTCCCGCAGCCGAGACACCAACAACTCATGATCAATGGTATCAAATGCAGCCAAAAGATCTAACAAAATCAACAGAGTCGAATGACCCTGGTCCAACTCCCGGGAGTGGTCATCAAGCAAGGCCACAAGCGTAGTCTCCGTGTCATAACCCGGACGAAAGCCAGACTGTGAGAGATCAAGGAAATTGACCCGGTCCAAACGCTCCTGAAGCTGTCGAGTCACCACCCATTCAATACCCTTCCCTAAAAAGGGGAGGTTAGAGACCGACTGATAACTGGCCAGGACGTCAACGTCCAATTATGGCTTCTTGGGTAGGTGCCACACCACCACCTCCTTGAGGTGGTCCACCACCCTGCCCTCCCTGAGGGAGGCATTGACTATCCCGGACAACAACGGCCCTAATGTCTCCCGGCTGACCTTAGCCAGCCAGAATGGGCATGGATCTAATTCACAGTAGGTGGTTCGAACAGTCCCAAGAGCATCCCCCACATCCGAGGGCAACACGTCTTGAAATTCATTTCATAAAACAGATCAACATGGGACTTTAACTGCCTCTGGCTCACCCACTGTTAAAAGTGCTGTGTCAAAACTGTGATAGATGTGAGCAATTTTATCCGCAAAAAAGTTCATAAACAAGTCACAGCAAGCATTCGATAACTGAGTCCAGACGGAGGGAGGCAGGACTGACCAGCCCCCTCACCATCTGGAAAAGTTCAGCCGGACGGGACTTATCAGATGCAATGAGGGCAGCAAAGAAAACCTTCTTTGCTGTCTGCACTGCCACGGCATAGGTATGTAACCAGACTCTTATGTCGCAATTGGTCAACTTCAGTACAAGAACAACAACACCGTCACTCTAACTGCCGCCCTTCTCGCTTCATCTGCTGCAGCTCCTCCGTGTACCACGGGGACCTGCATTGTTGAGCGGATGCCTGGGAGCCACACAGTCGATGGCCTCCGTCAACAAAGAGTTCCAAAAGGTCACGAGGTCGAGTGAGCGTCCATCAAAATCAGAGGGAATGTCCCCCAGAGCATTCCAGAACCTTTCTGGTTCCATAAGCCTCCAGGGACAAACCAACCTAACTAGTTCCGCACCCTCCCGGGGACTGATGTGTGCCAGGATACCGGCCTGGAGGAGATAATGATCCTTCCACGACAAGGGCACTGTTTACACCTCCCCCACTAATGGATCCTCTGACTCAAGGTTGGTGCAAAATATCATGTCCAGGGTATGTCCTCCAACATGTGTGGGGCCCACAACTCTCTGAGACAGGTCCATGGTTGTCATGGCAGCCATGAACTCACGCTCTGCCCCTCCAAGGCTGGTGTCGGCCTGAATATTGAAGACCCCCAGGACCATTGCCTTGAAGGATATTCATGTGTGGAACAATCGCAATGGTTTGCACTGCCCCTTTTTCTTTTTCTTTTCTTTTTACTGTAACATAGTCTGTGGTTATTATGATCATGATTTAGTGTGTGTGAATTAGGTTTGGCATAACTTTTCTTTAACAGCACATGTTACTTCTATTAATATAATATAATTTGGTTGGGGTAATATAGTTTAAATTATTTTATATAATTCAATTAGTTTAAGCAGTTTTAAGAAATCAACTGTGGGAGTCACCCAAGCCACCCTTCAAATTAATTTGGGTACAGCCCTAAGGTGCTGCAAAGTAACTTAGTACAAATGCCCTAGGAAAATATCCACATGTTCAAAATAGGCAGGACTTACGTTCACACAGTTCACACAGAAAATGTCGAAAGAGCAGAGCAAGTGGTAATACATACAGCTAACCCATGGTGGTATTTAGTATTCACAGGTCATTCCTCAGGTATGTTTCCTTGGGTTTAAATTGCTGTCATTTTAATTTCATTATTGTGTTTAGGTGCTGTTCAAGAAAGTTCCAGTACTTAAGAGTCCCAGAATTATTTTTTAAAACTAATTCTTCATTTTTGTTTCCAAATGTAGGCTACTAGCCTTGTTTTAGTACTGTAACAGCCAGGCCTGCCCTGGTTGGGCACGGTAACAGCCAACAGTGTAATGCTTTGCATTAGCACTGTAAGAGCCAGGTCTACCCTGCTTTAAAAATGGTAACAGTCTGGTTTGTCCTATTTTATTAATGGATTTCTTAATGATCTAAATGATACTGTGTCCGCAAGTTGTGTCTGCTGCTGTGGGGATAGGGGGTTGTTGGTATTGGAGGAGCTGGCTGCCACTCTGCTCTCCCCTCCCCCCAAGGTAGGGGGGAGGGGCAACCCATAGAGGGTGGGTGTTGAACGGGGTTCTCTGAGGATGGGAGGACTTCCACAGCTATCGGGTTTGTTACAGGTCAGGGGAGATATGGTCCAAAGGGGAGGGGTGTTTCATCAGTGAGGAGGGAGCGGTGCCTTGTGCCCATTCCCCCCTCAACCCCCCATGTGGGAAGGTTGTGGGTCGAGTCCCAGGAGGCCCCAGGCCTTGGTCTGGTGCTGCTAAACGCGAGGTCGGTGGTTAAGAAGTCATCTACTATCCGGGAGTTAATCCCGGAGTGGGACGCCAACCTCGTGTGTATTACAGAGACCTGGCTGGACAATGAATCGGGCCCTATTCTGAATGATCTTGTTCCAGCTGGGTTATCTGTGCAGCATCAACCTCAGCTGGAGGGACAGAGGGGCAGTGTAGCTATTGTTATCAAGGATGCACTATCTTTAGGAGGTATCCGGTGCAGGCTCCACCAGGAGTTGAGTGCCTCCATCTTGTGTTGGATTTGGCCGGGGACAGATTAGGGGTGCTGCTGGTGTACCGTGCACTCAATTGCCCGGCAGCATCCCTACATGCTCTTGCTGATTTGGTGTCTGATGTGATCCTCCGGACCACGAAGCTAGTGATCCTGGAGGATTTTAACATCCACACTGACACCAATCTTGGAGGTGCAAAGCATGAGTTCATGGCCTCCATGACAACCATGAGCCTGTCCCAAATCATCTGTGGCCCCACACATGAGGAGGAACATACACTGGATTTGGTTTTCTGCACCGGCCTTGAGGTGGGGGGTCAGTTAATAGAAGTCAGGGGGATGAAGCACTTGTCATGGTCTGACCATTACCTCCTTAAGGCGTGCATCCTGGTGCATGTCAGCCCCCAACGGGGTGCAGGACTTATTAGATCGGTCCGCCCCTGGAAACTTATGGAACCAGATCAGTTCTGGAATGCTCTGGGGGAGTTTCCCCTGGACCTTGACACCTGCTCCGTCGATGATCTCATAGCCTTCTGGAACACCTTGTTGGCCAAGACCATTGACAGAGTGGCTCCCAGGCATCTGCTGCCCTCCCGAGTCTCCCATAGGTCTCCTTGGTTTCCTGAGGGCCTGCGATGTTTGAAGCGGGAGAGCAGGTGGTTGGAGTGACGGTGGTGCCGGAGTCGCGATGAGTATGATCGATCGCAGCATAAGAGCAGTTTAAAGGCCTATGCTGTGGTGGTGCAGGCAGCAAAGAAGCAGTTCTTTGCTGCCCTTATTGCATCTGCAAAGTCATGTCCAG
>QEPC01015241.1:1013644-1026814 GCA_003113815.1 Sphenodon punctatus
TACTTTTGACTGTATGAAAAGTCTGCAACTTTTCATAGGAGTGAAAAGTCTGCAACTTTTGAAAAGTTGCATTTTGACTGTACTTTTGACTGTACTTTTCATAGGAGTGAAAAGTTTGCAACTTTTGAAAAGTACGGAGTCAAAAGTGACTATAAAAGTACAGAGCCAAAAGTTTGCAAGTTTTCATACCAAGTGAAAAGTCTGTAACTTTTGTAAAGGTGCAGACATTTCACTTGGTTTGAAAAGTTGCAGACTTTTGACTGAAAAGTCTGCAACTTTTCATAGGAGTGAAAAGTCTGCAACTTTTCATAGGAGTGAAAAGTGCAACTTTTCAAAAGCTGAACACTTTTAAAAGTATGGAATCAAAAGTCCGCAACTTTTCCAAAGTCACGTAACTTTTCAAAAGTCACGTAACTTTCCTTATGCTGTGTTTTGCCGGTCAGCAGCTTGGGTTGCTACCTTGTAAACAAGGTTCTTTGAGATGGCTCCGAACATTCTCACAAATACCCACCCTTCCAGCCTGCATGGAATTTTTTTCTTATATTTCTAGAAAGGGTTGAAAGGAACTGTCATTCTGAGGGGGAGAGTGCTTTTTATACTAGAGGTGCTCAAGACCATCATGCAGTCAGTCTATTATTTGGGTAGGATGAGCATGCACAACCCAGTTGTGAGAATGTTGGGAGCCATCTCGAAGAACCTTCTTTACAAAGCAACAACCTTCTGATCAGCACATGGGGAGGAGCTGTTTGTAAACAAACAGCCTTATCTCCCAGCCAGGTGTCCCTGCTGCTGCTGCTGCTGCTGGAGCTACTAGAAGGGACAGGAAGGTGAGGGATGGGGACAGGAGCCAGGGAGGGGAGGCGGAACAACTTACTAGGGGAAAAGCTGGCTGCAACCTGCCCCCCAGCCATGCAACTGTGGGGCCCCAGCTAGCCAAGGCTGTGCCAGGCTCGGGCCCCAGCAAGCTGTGCTGACTCCACTTTGCCTGGGGGGGGAGCAAGGTGAGCGAGGGTAGGGCTGGGGGCGGGGAGGTATGCTTGCCTTCCAGCACAGTGCACAAGCCAGGGGGAGACTACAATAATCAGTGTTTACAGAGTTCCGCTCCTCAGCGTGTCGCTAATTACAGAGCTCACAGGGGGATGGACACAGGTGCTTCCCGGCTCTCAGAGAGAGGAGCTCAAGTGCGCATGTGCGAACCAGCAGAACTGATTGTTTATCACTAAGAACTCAGTTTTGACTGCATCAATCAGTATCATATTTCAGACGCACTTGTTATTGATCTCATTCTCGAAGTCTGTGAAGTTTGGGGTCTCAACTCATCCACGGGGAGGCGATATTGATGAATCAAATTCCTGAGGTCGTTGTGAATTTTGACCACAAGCAATTAATGTTTAAGCAGTTATAACATTTTATTTTCCTATTGGATCTTTTTCAAACTTTGTGGATATGATGGGCCTCACAACTTACAGCCATGGTTAAATTTTTAGAAATGTAGGTCAAGTGGTTTCTGCAAAATCGGGGCTTCAGCAGTCCCCTGTTTATAATGAAAGGTGGCTGTACATTTTAAGTATTCAGGCAGCTGCTGCTGCCTGAAAATACTTACCTTTTGTCCTGCTTATAAGCTAGGTACACTGGTTCTCTACCCATGATTTGATAACTTTATACACACCCTGCTAGGGAAAGCATTCTTCTAGCTGCCCGCTGGGGTCTTGTATTTTACTGTTTCTTTAAAGAAACAGATCCATAAATTTCTTGAGAAAACACTTAAGAATTTAGCCAGTTTTTAGTCAGAGTCCCTATTAGCCAGAACTAACTACTTCCTGAGTTTCAGCTGTATCACTGCTGCATGAAGTCTCTAGTTTTGCTTTTACAATATTTCTACCCAGGCTGCAGCTGGCTTAACTGGTCACACTGCACTTCAAAGTGCAATTAAATAAAGCTAAAAGTCAAGCCATTCTAAAGGGAAGCAAGTAACCAATTGCTTGTTTATTGAAGTACACATCTTGAAACCAGCAATACTCTTCTCTTCGTTATAGCAAGCCGTACGCTAGTTTTCAGATCCCAAAATCAAAGCCTGAGATGCATTGTGCAAATATTCACACAATGTGATGCTGAATAGTAGCTGGGTGTCAGGTCCTGCCCCCTGAGGGTGGGACTATGGAGAGACAAAGGGCAACGGGGGAGAGGGTATTGGGGGAAGGCTTTCCCCAGAGTCCGAGGCAGGAGGACCCCATGGGGGTCCCTGTCACTGGTGGAGAGGAGGCAGGGAATGGCGGCAGCATGGAGGAGCCTGGAGCCGTCCGTGGCAGGGCGAGCCCCGCCTCTGGCGCATGCAGCAGGTGCATGTCGGAGGGGAACCTCGGGGGCATGCACCCAACCCTGGCAATGTTGGGAAACGCTGCTCCAGGTGTCACCCTGCCCAGGTGCTCAGAGCACCTGCGCCGGCGTACATCAGATCCATAAAAGAGGGCTTGTGTGTCCTCTCAGTGCTGGTGATCAGAGCTTAGCCTGGGATTGTTTTAAATTGTATTTTATTGTTGGAAGCCGCCCCAAGCTGGATTCAGGAGGGGTGGGGTATAAATTCAATAAATAAAATAAATAAATAAATAAATAGGCTGAGAGACTGGCCCATTACGCTTTTGTATCTGTGTCTAGACTTAGGAGAGCGCGTGTGCGTGAGCGAGTGGGTGAGTGTATTGAGTGGGTGATTGTGAAGCGTAAGGGTGCAGTGCTTGTCTGGAGTCCCTCAGTTCCTTCCTGGGTCCTGTCCTGAGTGTGTGTCCTGACCCCACCCCCCTCATTCCTTAACCTCTTCTTCCCCGGGCCCTGGCATTCCTCCCCTCACTGACCCTCACCCTATCCTGTTCCCTTCCCTTCAACCTGGTTGTGTGCTTGGGGCCGTGCAGAGGCGGTTGCTCTCCACGCCATCCCTGTGATGATATTTGGCACGGAGTTTTACTCCACTGCTAGCATAAGACCCTGAGGGAGATTTTCTGGAGCACTCCGCCGCACCCCTACCTCAGGTTCCCTTGTCCCTTAGTCTCCCGGTGGGGGTTGTTCCCAACCTGCGCCTTGCCCTTATAATATCACCAGCAAACAACCTATCTTTATTACCCAGGGCTATGAGCGAAGGGACCACACACCCCCAGGAAGCACCTAGTCTGGGGGAGTTGGCTAGGGCACTACAGTCCCTGGCACTGGAAGTGAAGGACATCCAAGATCAACAGAGTGGGCTTGGGGCAGTACAGGGAGGGCCCCCTGCAGGAAGTCTTGAGCTACAGCACCCCCTTTCCCAGGAACCCAAAGGGCCCAAGATAGCCAAGTTTGGGGGGGATAGGCGGCTGTTTCAGAGCTTTTTGGCCTTACGTGAACTTACCTTTTCCATCCAACCCCAGGCGTATGCGACTGATTGCCTCAAGATAGCCTTCATGATCGGTCATTTAGAGGGGTTGACACTTTCCTGGGCAACCCCCCTGTTGACGAGCAACAGCTCCCTTTTGGCTGATTACACTGCCTTCAAGAGGAAATTCACATTTTTGTACGATTACCCCCAAAGGGTGAAAGACGCTGAAACCGCTATATTGAATATTCGTCAGGAAAACAGCGCGCTTTTGGAGTACGTGACCAACTTTCAGCAATTGGCCATTGAGGTAGGGTTGCCCGACAACGTACTGAAGGTGATGTATAGGAAAGGACTTAATGGGGAGCTAAAAGACCAGCTGTTGTATGCTTCCTTACCTGCTACGTGGGGGGAATTGGTTACCCTCACGCTACAAATTGATGAGCGCCTGTCCGAGCACCTCAGGGAGAGAAGGCAAGAAGGGCCCCGCAGTTCGGCAGAACCTTGTGTGTTCCCTGCGGCTCATGTCCAGATGGACTTTGGAAGAACAGATGGGCCTGAGTCCATGCAGCTTGGGACATCATGAGGACCTCTCTCTGCAGAGGAAAAAGAGTGACGACGTATATCCCAATTGTGTTTTTATTGTGGGGAATCCACGCACTATGCACGCAACTTTCCTCAGTTGCCCCCGGCCCGTCAAGAGCAGGGAAACGTCAGGCCCCGGGATGAACAGGGAGCATCCCGGTAGGCCTTTTCCTTCCCCTGCATGCCACTTGTCGAAACCAATCCAGGATTCCTGTTCCAGGGGGTCACATCCAAATGCCTATAATTTTGCTATTAACCCCAAGACGCAGTGTTGCATTGTGGGCACTGATTGACTCTGGCACCTCCGGCAATTTTATTGATGGAACAGTAGTGGATCACTAGCAGATCCCCACTTACCCACAGTACCCGGAGGTGGTTTATTCCAACGATGGATCACCCTTAGTATCAGGACCCATAAGCTTACAAACACACTCGGTAAAGGGTAGTATAGGTAATCATACAGAGATCCTTCATTTTGACATGGTAACAACCCGTCTTCTCTGTAGTCTTGGGCATGCCTTGCCTACGACGACATAATCCCCACATAAATTGGGAAACGGGGAACCTTAACTTTGGTTCCGATTCATGTACACAGCAGTGCCTGCAGTCACTTCCAAGGTCTGAGAAACCAAGAAACCATGGCTAACTGGAGCTACTGCAAGGCCCCTTCTCCCAGGTGTTTACCAAAAGTATGCTGATGTGTTCAGTGAAACAGAGGCCACTGTCCTGCCACCGCATCGGCCCTATGATTGTCCGATAGACTTACTTCCTAACACCAAGCCCCCGTACAGATGCATTTACGCCCTCTCAGAGCCAAAATTGCAAGTCCTGAAAGAATACATCGAGGAGAATCTGCGGCGGGGTTTTATTTGACACTCGTCCTCCCCGGCAGGGGCTCCGCTCTTCTTCATCCCGAAAAAAGATGGAGGCTTGTGCCCCTGTATAGACTACCGGGGGCTAAATACCATTACCATGAAAAATAGATACCCTCCGCTGCTCATCCTGGAGTTGTTAAACAGGGTCCAAGGCACCACGATTTTTACGAAATTAGACCTGCGTGGAGCCTACAACCTTCTGCGGATGTGACTGGGGGATGAGTGGAAGACTGCCTTTCAAACCAGGTATGGGCACTTTGACTATCTAATTATGCCGTTTGGACTGGCCACTGTACCTGCTGCCTTTCAGCACCTGATTAATGACATCTTTTGAGATATTCTTGACATTTTTGTTGTTGCCTATCTTGATGACATCCTCATTTTTTCTTGTATAGAACAATAGCACGTCCAACATGTCAAATGCAGCCTGGAATGCCTCCGACAACATCATCTTTACTGTAAGTTAGAAAAATGTGTGTTTCATATATCATCTATTGAGTTCCTGGGGTTCATAATCACCCCCTGTGGGATCCAAATGGATTCCAAAAAGGTAACCGGGTAACCGCCATCCAAGAATGGTCAGCACAGCAATCAGTTAAAGTCCTACAGCGATTCTTGGGCAGCACTAACTATTACCACCAGTACATCCCCGAATATGCCCTGATCACTGTACCATTGACACGCCTGTTGAAAAAGGGGCACGTCTATGCTTGGGGGCAAGAGCAGCAAACAGCTTTTGAACAAATAAAATGTGCCTTTATGCAAGCCCCCATTTTGCAACACCCCAACTTTGACCAACCCTTCATCGTAGAAACAGATGCCTTTGATACCGCTATCGGGGCGGTCCTTCTGCAGCCCTCTCTGACAAACGCGCCCTGCTTCCCTGTGCCTTCTACTCCTGGCAACTCACCAGGCCTGAGTGCAATTACTGGCCATTAAAGCCGTTTTCGAATCTTGGCGGCATTACCTTGAAGGAGCACGTAACTCAGTGGTGGTAATAACGGACCATAAGAACATGGTATACTTACAGACCGCCCATATAGGCAATGCTCGGCATGCGTGTTAGGCATTGTTTTTCACCTGATTTTGCTTCCAGGTACAGTACAGGCTGGGACATCAGAACACCCTCGCAGATGCATTGTCCTGTTGCCAGGAACAAGGGAACCCGCAGGCCGAGTGAGGCAACCTGCTACTCAACAGGAAGGTTTTCGCCGCTGCATGTATGCCCCTTACCCAGTTTCGACATCTCTCCCACAGAGATATGGCACTGACAACAGGAAACCAGTTCGCCCCCCGGCACAGGCTCTACTATTACAAAGACAGAATAGTTGCCCCACAAAAAGGGCGATGGGCCATTCTGTGGGCACATCACGATGCCCCATTGGCCGGGCGCCCCAGCCAAAGACGAACGTTGGAACTTCTCCGGCGACAGTTTTGGTGGGCATCCATGGCCCGAGATGTCCAAAGATATGTGCAGGGGTGTCGGATCTGTGTGAGCACCAAGATCCCCCGACAGCGACCACAGGGGTTGCTTTCCTTGTCTCCTGTTCCACAAAGCCCCTGGCAAGGAGTGGGCATGGACTTTATTGTGGACTTGCCCGACTCCCAGTCCCACAACACCATCTTAGTCATTGTGGATCACTTTACTAAACTAGGGCATTTCATTCTCTGTCACGGGCTTCCTTCAGCACAGCCAACAGCACACCTAGTCCTGCAAAACATAGTAAAATTACATGGACTGCCAGTGGACATCGTGACCGACAGGGGCACACAGTCTATCTCCCAGTTTTGGAAGGCATTATTTTCCACCCTACAGGTACAGTTAAGCCCCACCACCGCGTACCACCTCCAAGCCAATGGGCAGGTGGAGCGAGTGAATCAGACACTAGAACAGTACTTGCGCTGTTAAAGCAGCTACTTACAGGATGATTGGTTCCAGCTACTCCCTGTAGCCGAGTTCGTCTATAACAACATGCTGAATGCATCATTAGGGTCATCCCACTTTTACATTACCTATGGGTTCCACCCCCGTATCTGCTTCCCCGAACTACCGTCTACCTCTGTTCCCACCACCGGCACCCTAACCCTTCAGTTGCAAAAAGTCCACATCCAGGCTCGTACCATGTTAACCACCGTCCGACAACAGTATGAAGAATTCGCAGATCGACACCGGAGTCTGGCCCCCATATTTCGTGTCAGAGACCAGGTGTGGGTAGATTGCTGGCTTTACCCATCCCGTCGACCATCCCAGATACTTGATGCCTGCTACACAATGTCACCTTTAAATTACAGCTACCATTGCACTATAGATACATCTGACCTTCCACGTTTCACTACTCAAAAAGGCGCACCCACCGCTATACCCAACAGCACCTGCACCACCTGCGACCATTAAGAACAATCCTGATGCCCCGGAATACAAAGTACGAGCAATACTAGACTCCCAATTCCTCAGACGGTGTCTACATTACTTGCTCGATTGGAAGGGTCATGACCCAGCTGATCACTCCTGGGAACCTGCTGGCAACGTTCACGCCCCCCGGTTAGTCTGTAGCTTTCATGCCCGTTACCCTGTGAAACCTGGACCACCTCACCCCCGGTCTCAGGGGCCCTTGAGGGGCGATGTTGTCAGGTCCTGCCCCCGGCGGGTGGGACTATGGAGAGGCAAAGGGCAACGGGGGAAGAGGGTATTGGAGGAAGGCTTTCCCCAGAGTCTGAGGCAGGAGGACCCCATGTGGGGGGGTCCCTGTCACTTGTGGGGAGGAGGCAGGCCATGGCAGCAGCACAGAAGAGCCCGGAGCCATGGCAGGGTGAGCCCTGCCTCCGGCGCGTGCAGCAGGTGTGCGTTGGAGGGGGATACCAGTGCAGGGAGAAGTCCCAGATGCAGCCAGGCCAGAAACCTCGGGGCGCATGTGCCCAACCCCAGCAACATCGGGGAATGCCGCTCCAGGTGTGGCCCCGTCCAGGTGCTCAGAGCACCTGCGCTGGTGTGCAACGGATCCATAAAAGAGGGCTTGTGCATACTCTCAGTGCTGGTGATCAGAGCTTAGCCTGAGAGACTGGCCCATTGCTGCTTTTGTATCTGTGTCTAGAGTTAGGAGAGCACATGTGCATGAGTGAGTGGGTGAGTGTATTGAGTGGGTGATTGTAAAGCGTAAGGGTGCAGTGCCTGTCTAGAGTCCCTCAGTTCCTTCCTGGGTCCTGTCCTGAGTGTGTGTCCTGAACCCCACCCCTCATTCCTTAACCCCTTCTTTCCTGGGCCCTGGCATTCCTCCCCTCACTTACCCTCACCATATCCCATTCCCTTCCCCAACCTGGCTGTGTGCTTGGGGCTGTGCAGAGGCGGTTGCTCTCCACGCCATCCCTGTGATGATCTTTGGCACGGAGTTTTACTCCACGGCCAGCATAAGACCCTGAGGGAGATTTTCTGGAGCACTCCGCCGCACCCCTACCTCAGGTTCCCTTAGTCTCCCGGTGGGGGTCGTTCCCAACCCCCGCCTTGCCCTTATACTTGGATCTGCAGGTATATTATCAATCTCTACCCCACCCCACCCTCACCCAAACTATTTCCAGTAGATCAAGGTTTGCAAACATTTCAGCACAACTTTAGTTCTCTCAGACAACAGCTGAGGATGGAAGACAAATTAGAATGCACTTACAACTACAGATAAGAGAGAGCTAGACCAAACATTTTCCTTAAAGAAACAGACCCACAAATCTTTCTTTTGGTAAGCATTTGGCATTAACTTCTGCCACTCTCTGCACAATTCCCATTCAGTTCATTTCAAGAACCCACATTGTAAAATGCATCTTGGATTATTAGTGCATTGCCTGTCTGAGTAGGCACAGGGATTGACTTGACAGCGCAGCCCTGTTTCAGTGTGACAGAGCAGTGCCAATTCTCCCGAGGATTAAAAGTGACTGCATGTCTTTCAGGCTTTCAAGAAAGAAAAACAACCAACTGGTTGAAGAGGATTAAGCAATATGCCATGTGGAAACCCCAACCTAGGTGCCCTGCTACACGGACACACCAAACACGCAGAGAGAGAGGGCAAACTCCTGCAATCTCTGCCCCTCCTATTATGGTCCAACAAGCAGATACATCCCAGTCACAGACAGGACAGCTTGACTGCTCTGCTAGGGGGAGAAGTGGCTCACCCGGAACCCGCCTGCAGCCAAGCACCTACAACTAGCAAAAAGGTGCTGAAGGCACCGAAAACAAAAGGGAAGGAGGCAGGAAAAGGGAAGCCCAACCAGCTGCATAAACACCTGAGCAAAACTGAAAATTATGTAAGCTGCCCCAAGCTGCTGTGAGGCTGGATGGGATGGGGTAGAAACCATTAAATAAATAAAATAAATAACTAAAAGCAGCCACAGAGAGGAGATTCCACCTCTGACGATGGCATTGCTCCACAGCCTCTACCTGACAGCCCAAAGTCACCGGCACTGCCCTCTCTCAGAATCAAATGGTGGCAGCATATAACTGGTGCTGCAGCACCGGCACCGTATGAAATTGACCAGCCCGTGCCAAGCATTTCATACAATTGGTTGACTCCAGGCTACTCTTCTCCAGCCCAAGGATATTTATTTATTTATTTATTTATTTAACTGATTTTTACCCTGCACCTTTCTGTTAATAGCAGCTTGGGACGGCTAACAAATACATAAATATATGCCGGAAACACGTACCTAGAAATCTGGGGACCATGGCCTCCAGGGCCCCAGCAAGGTCTCCAACGTGTACAGCCATTCCGGGATATGTGGACATCCTGCATGCAGCAGCTGCTCTCGGTGGCATTAGTGGCTCTGCTGCAAGGGTTCAGCACCGCTCAGACACCATCACCCGAGCAGACCCTGGCTGTACAGCAGGGGTTTGACACAGACACAGGAGCTGCCCCCGACAATGAATGAGCAGCCACCAGCACAGTCAGGGCCCCCAACGCACAGGCTCCACAGCATCCGGATGCTACACACCCTGAGTCTAATCCTGACATGATGCAACCAGAACCCGGTGAACTTGTAGAACGGGCACAACCTGACCCAGTTCCCCATCCAACCTCAGCAGAAACAGCTGACCCAGATTACCCAGTGCCATCGGATGAGGTGGTGGACAACCCGACTATACCCCCAATGGAAGACCACCGTCAGTACCAGCATTTTTCAAGGTGCTTCACAACAGCTCTACAGTTAAATACCATAGTAATTCAGGAGGCTGAAGTGGATCCCATGTATAAACACCTGGATTGCCCAGACACAGTGCAGCGACTTTGCCACTGCTGCTACGCCTAGAGAGGGATGCCCAGAAACTCTGGGCATCTGCCCCCACAGTAACTCCTTTGTGCCCAACATCGAGCATGTACCACTTGTTACCACCATCAACATCACAAATGTATATCAAACACCCACCACCAAATTCCTTGGTGGTGGTGGCTTTGATGGACAAGAGATGGGGTGACAGCCATGAATCCTCCCTGCCCAACAGGGAGGGATGGCGAATGGACATATTTGGATGCTGAGGCTTCACGTCCAGCACAGTGATTATGAGGGCAACAAATTATCCCAGAGTGATGGCCTATTATCAGAATTACCTGTGGGAGAACATCAAATTTCGTCCTGCTCCTCATCCCACTAGAACACTATACTCAGGCCCTCAAGCTGAGGGCATGATAACAGTGTTACCAGATCCTTAACTCACAGCAAATTTGTAACACTGCCTCGAGGGCCATGGCGAATGCCATCATTTTACGCTGCTATGCTTGGCTGCACTCCACTCTGAATTACCATAGCAGAGCACAAATAGAGAACTTGCCATTTGAAGGACAGGGCTTATTCTCTGGCAACACAGACAAAGTGCTGAAGTAATGTACAAGTCAAAATCCACTGCTTGTTACATGCAACTCCTACCTAGAAATAAGCAGCAACTGCCACAATACATGGGAAGGTACCAATACAACAGGTACAACTGTACAGAGCATCCTATACTCCCACCAATTACCCTTGCCACAGACGCTTCCAGACCACACCGTACTACAGCATCTTGGGACACCAGAGGCAGGGGTACAAGCAGCACCAACAGCTCTGGGAGTGACACCTCCTCGAAGGCCAACAGACAATGACAACCATCCAGCTCACCCAATAGGCATCTGAGATTGGGAGTGGTACACCTTTTAAGTTACAGTTGCAAGAATGTTCTAGCATAAACTATGCTGGCAAGTTATTTTTATGTTTTAAGGTTTGGGAGAAGATAACCAGACTTGTGGGTCCTAGAGGTTATATTCCTAGGTTATTCACTACAATTTACCAGTTTCTCTAAAGTTAAGGGTCCTAGAAGGCCAAAGTTGTTGTTGTTAGAGCAAAAGAAGTTTTTAGATGGGGCGGTAGACTTGCTTTTGCAAAAGGGTGTAATAGAAGAGGTGCCAGAACACCAACTTAATAAAGGTTACTGTTCCCCCTATTTTGTGCTTCTAACACATCCTAGACTTAAGGGGTGTGAACAGACATATAAAGTATGTGAAGTTCAGAATGCTAACCCTGCAGCAGTTGCAAATGCACTTCCGCCAAGGGCAGTGGTATGCATTCCTCTACTTGAAGGATGCTTACTTTCATGTCAGGATCACCAGAGGCATAGAAAATACTTGTGCTTTTAGCACAATGGCCTCACTATGCGTATACCTCCTTACCATTCGGCCTCTCTTCAGCCCCAAGGGTCTAAGTGCATGGCTCCTGTGATAGCATGGCTATGTAGGTCAGGGATTCAAATATATCCCTACTTGGATGACTGGCTGATAGTTGCAGATAGTCCCTCACAGGTAGCAGACCACTTTCAGGTGACATTGCAGCTCTCCAGATCAATTTCCAGAAGTCGGTGCTAACACCAACCCAGATTTATCACATACATAGTTGCAGTCTCATAGACTTGCCTAGAACACTTCTGCTTCCACCAGAGGAGCAGTATGTGCACATGTGCAGGGCCCAAATCTGGCATTTACAGCCTGGGTCCCAACTGCTAAGTGCTGCTTCAGCATGTTGGGTTGATGGCATCTGTCTCAGCCATAACACCATATGCTAAATTATACATGCACCCCTTTCAGCGTTGGCTACTGAGACACTATAACTCCATGAGTGATAGCACCTCCAAGAAATTGAGAATCCCTAGCCAGGTGAAGCAGTCCCTACTGATTTGGAGAGAAAGATCTTTCCTGAGGAAGGGAACTCCTTTTGCCCCAATATGCCCTCCCAGGCATGTAATTACGTATGCTTCTCTTATAGGGTGGGGAGCTCATATGGGGGAACATCATGTACAAGGCCAATGGAGCCAGGAAGAAGAGACCCTCCACATCAACCAACTAGAAATGAAGGCTTTGAGAAACACACTACCGTGTTTTACTCAGTGCCTGGAGGGGCACGTGGTGCAAGTACTCATGGACAATACAACTGTTATGTTCTACACCAACAAGCAAGGGGGCATGCACTCTCCAATCATGTCTCAGTCAGGAGGCAGAAGCAATATGGTATTGGGCACTGGACCACAATATTTATTATTTACCTAACAGCAGTCCACGTGTCAAGCAAAACCAATGTGTTAGCAGACAACCTGAGCCACATGTAATAGGGCAGAGACCCTGTGGACTGAGATGCACTAAAGGGAAGTCAAAATGGCCATGGGCTGCACACAAAATAGCCGCTGACAGGAAGTGGCTGTGTTTGGGGCGTGGTCCAGGCTACAAAAGAAGGCTGCAGACTGTGAGAGGTCAGTTGATTGTGGGCTGCTGACAGAGAAAGAGGTAGTTTGTGAGCTCCTCTGAAAAGGATTAGCCAGAGGGAACTGGCAATTGGACTTTGAGGTAGTCAGAGCTGGAGAGCCTGGCTGAAAGCTTGTAAATTACTAAGGGGGCTTGCTGGGGAAGCAGAGACCAAGTTGAGAGGCTGATATCAGACAGGGGCTGCTTGGAGAGCTTGATGGTGGAGACTGAGAGACAATAAAGAGACTATTGAGCTGATTACTTCGAGTAATTAACTTATTGCGCGCAATTTTATTTATTTATTTATTTATTTATTTATTTAATTCCATTTACATGCCGCCCCCTATGCCTACGGCATCTCGGGCAGCTTCCAACATAAAATAAACAATTTATCACAATATATTACAAATATAAAAATCTACACAAATATTTAAAACAATTTTAAAATAGCCCCATACAAAAATTTAGCCCACCCTCCCCTCCCTGCCTCCAAAGGCCTGGGAGAACAGCCATGTCTTGCAGGCCTGATGGAAGACCAGCAGACTCCGGACCAGTCGTGCTTCCTCTGGGAGGGAGTTCCACAGCCGGGGCCCAGCCACCGAGAATGCCCTCTCCATTGTAGCCCCCC
>QEPC01015241.1:1038259-1050372 GCA_003113815.1 Sphenodon punctatus
TGGGGGGGGCTAGGAGCTGTGCCCTTTGCTTTACCATGTGTTGGGGGGATTAGGAGCTGTGCACTTTGCTTTACCATGTGTTGGGGTGGGTTAGGAGCTGTGCCCTTTGCTGTATGAAAACTGCTAGACTTGTTTTGCTAGACTTGTTTTGTAACTTTATTGGGTCACAGAATTTTCAATTTGGGGTCGCAGAATTTTCAATTTGGGGTCGCAGAATTTTGGGGAAAAAATTGCAGAAGAATCGGGGCCCTGAATACGGGACTGTGCAGCACACAGAGAACAGTGATCCCAGGCTGGGTGCTCACAGAGGAGCTCCCGCGACACCAGGGGAGGGTGGGCCATGGGCACAGGCTGGACAGCGGAGCGCACCATGCTTATGGTGTGTGCCAGCAGTGTGTGTCAGACAGCGGGAAGCAGCAGTACCATGCTGTTGAGGGATGAGGACCTACTGCCCAGGGCCATGCTGCTGCACCTCCTGGACGTGGGCCTCCTGGTGCTGGGCATGCTGCTCTGGCAGATTACCCTGCTCCACCTGCAGAGTCGGCGGTCTGCCCTCCTGGGGGCACGGCGGCGGAGGGCAGCAAACCTCAGGAGGGCAGCACTTGTGCGCTGGGTGAGGTGGGCTGGGCCAGTGCCCCCGTACCAACGTGCCCAGGGAGGGGCAGCCCCACGCATCTCTGAGGGGAACTGGCACGGCATCTGCCACCACATTGCTGCCCGAGCAGCTGACTGCCGCCCAGCGCCGGAACCATATCATGTCTGTAGGCCTGGGACCCCATTCCATACGGCAGGGCCCTGCCCATTCCCTGCAGCTGGCCCTCCAGTCCATGTGTGGCATACTGGGTCCAGGGAACGGGTCCCGTGGGTTGCCCGGTGGCGAGCGCCCTTCCCCTCATTGTAGGCCTCGGGTTGTGCTGGTCCCACACATGCCCGCTGGCCACCACAAGCTGGGTTGCGTGAGTGGGTCCAGTGCACACCAGCTCCTGACACCTCAACTGCATGAGGCATTTCTGGTCTAGCCTCCAGCCCCGCCAGCTGGCCAGGGAGTTCATGGAGCCCCCGACCTGCCGGTGCCCCCCTGCATGCCCCACAACCCAACACCCCCCACGTCCCTGGACAGAGGAAGCAACAGCAAAGGATAGGTACAACACCTTTATTGTGGGGACATGTACAGTGGAGGGGGCAGGGCTCAATGTAGTGGGCGGCCTCTCCCCCTCTTGGCTCCACCACCGGGGTCGCTGGACAGCGTGCCCTGGCCGCAGCTGACCGCAGGGCTCTCCTGGCTGACGATCCGGCCTCCCTGTCATCCACTGACCGCTCCACACTGGCCTCTGCTGTTGTTCCCTGCGTGGGGGAACACGGATGGGTTAAGGGATCACTGTGCGCACTCACCTCTGTCCCTTGTCAGTGCACTGGCACCTGGGTACCCCATAGGGGTCTGGGGAGCCCCCTCCTCCCCACAAGAGCAAGGCATGTGCTGTAGGGTGCTCCCTGATGGTGCCCCCCATGGGATGGTCCGCCCATGGTATCACTGCACCTGCCTTGTCACGTACGGAGGCACCAGGCAGGTACACATGTCCCTGGCAGTGGCTGTTGCTCCCCATCTCGTGTACCGTGTGTGCTCAGCGTGGGTTCCACGATGTGTTCCCGACTGGGGTCCCACCTCGCGCAGGTCCCCAGTGTCCCATCGCCCCCCCAGTGTTGCACCCCACAACCCCCGGTGGCCTGGGGTGCTGAGGCCTTACCTGTGGGGGTGGAGCAGCCTCCATTGGTGGTTGCTCGACCTGGAGTGCACGGTCTAGAGGTGGGGGCATCACCTCCCAGTGGAGGGGTCGGGGTGGCAGCGGGGGCAGAGCCACGGGGGTGCAGGCTGGACGGGCAGCCCCGCAAGCGTGTCTGGCTAGCCCATGTGGTGAAGGGGAACCCCGTGGACCATGGCCAGATAATGTTGTTGCTGGGGGAACCACGAGTGGCTGAGGTGCAGGGGGGGTGGGTACCGGCACCAGTGGGAAGCCACCATGGTGTTGGTCGGCTGCCGGCCCTCCTTCCACAGCATGGTGTGGCCTGTCAGGCTGGGGGTCATGCCGCAGGGCCTCCATGGCCTCTCCCATGAGGTCCATGAGCCATGCGACCTGACCCTCCAGCCTGTCACAGACGCACCGCTGCTCGTGTTGGAGGGCGGCAGCTGGGCACCTGTCCCAGAGGTGCTCGGTGTGGGACCGGGCCATCATGGCAACTAGGATCTCACGGTCCCTGTCACCCTCCCCTCTGATGAGCTCCCTGGTGAGCGAGAACTCACGGGAGTGCACCTCGGCTAACTGTTGCAATTCCGTCAGCAGCTCCCTGCCGAGGTCCTCCCTCCGGCGCTGGTTCCTGGCCCGCATCTCCTGGTCCCGCTCCATGCTGCCAGCAGCTGCCCCCCTCATGCGAGCAGGTGCCTGATCTGTGAACGGGAAGTTGGACAGAACATTAGTGCACCCGGCCAGTGTGCTCTGCTGCCTGCTAGCACATGTCCTGGGGTGCTTGGTGGGGCAGCCCCCATATGGCGGCTACCCCCTCTGCCCTCCCCCTTGGGAACCCCTCGCCCTGCCCTGTTGTGGGATCTCCCCCAGGCTGCAGCTTGCTGCAGGTGGGGCCCGTGTCCATCCTGTGTTTCGTGTGGGCCGCTGTTGATCCACCGGCCTCCCCCAACTGCCCCCGCCCCTGGAGGGCCCTGCTGCATGTGGTTGCCCGCACCCAGGTGGCCGCTCCCTGTACCCACTCCCCTCCCCACCCGGGCCCTCCATGGCCTGTGAGCCCTGCTATGGAGCCCTGGTGGTGGGGGTGCTGCCTGGCCCCCCTCCTCCTCCTCTGCGACCTCCACCTCGAGCACCTCCAGGCTGGCTTGAGCTGCAATGGGAGGAGGTACCATTAGTGTTTGCCGGCCCCCGGTCCCGGCTTCAGCGGCTCGGTCCGAGCCTATCCCACCCTCACCTCACCCCCCCCAGCCCCGCTGGGGCAATCCTATCTGGATCCTGTTCCTCTGCCTCCTGGGGGCGATCCTGGGTCTCCTGTGTAGCCAGTTGGACTGTGGGTCTTGTGGGCACAAGCGGAGTGTGGTGGTCCAGCATTCGGATCCCCGGGGTGCCTCCCCCCCGTGGGATGGGGCTGTCGCCTCCCGCTTCGTGGCCGGCCTTGCCCGGGGCACCCTCCCCCCTTGCTCTGTGGGGTCTGTCAAGGGGGGTTGGGTGCTGGCCCTGTGCCTGCCCCTGACGAAGGCACTGCCATGTGTGTGGGAGGCCACAATGTCCCCGTCCATGCAGAGGAACTTGTCCAGCTCCTCCTGGAACTCGGCTGTGCGCATGGCCCGGCCGGACTTGAGATTGTTGTCCCTGATATTTTTATATCTGGATCTCAAGTCCTTTGCCTGCTGCATGCACTGGGATACATCCCTATTGTACCCCTGCCACTGCATCTCCTGGGCGATGGCTTCATAGACCTGCCTGGTCTTGTAGCTGTGCACCAGGTCGTGCTGGACCCTTTCAGACCCCCACATGTGTATGAAGTCCCTGATCTCCTGGTGGGACCAGGGGTCCCCCTTTTGGAATCCGCGTGTGGAGGGCCGACCAGCTTGGAGGCATGGGGCCCACCCTGTGGATGTGGTCGCCTTGGTGGTGGTGGTGGTGGTGTCCTGTTGGGGATAGTGTGATAGGGGTTACTATGGCTCCTTCTGGCCCCCATGGGGCCTGCCCCCCTCTCCCCCCTGGAGTTCCCTCTTGCTCACCTGACTGTCTGGGAGGCCCTCCTTGGTCGTCGTCCTGGTGGTGCAGTGCTCCGTTGTCTGGGAGGTTGTCCTGTGGGGGACAGGGGACCGGGTTATGCTGTTGCCCCCTGCCCTGTGTCCCCGGGCCTGGTGGTCAGACCCAGGGTGTGGCCCTCCCCTCCTGGGGGGGCACAGGGGGTTCCCTCGTGCTCACCTCACTCTCGCTGCTGCTCCTTTGGCTGTTCCCTTGGGAGGTGCTCGGCTGGGGGGGTCATCTTCTGGGGGGCCCATCAGTGCGGCCCCTCTGCCCTGTGTCGGGACACGTGTGCCGTGTTACTTCCTGTCGCATTTCCCCCCCTGTTCCCCCCCGCACGCCTCCCTGCCGGCGGTCTGGTACACACACCCCTTGGGTCTTCCACCTCGGGCACCTCCTCCCCTGCACCGTCTTCCCGGGGCTTCTCACCTCTCCCAGGTGCCCAGGGGTCCCCATGCTCACCCGGCCCCTTCCCCTGCATGGGGTGGTGTTGGCTCCCTTGGCCTTCTCATAGGCCTTCCTTTTCACCATTGTGGGAGCCCGCGCACGTGTGCTGTGGTCCCTCCCTCCTTTACAGGCTCTGGGCCGGATGTCTGGCATCCCCCCACCCTGTGGGCGTGTCTGCGTGGTGGCATGTGCGTGCCCCGTGGCGCCGGCATGGTGGGGCTCCGCCGGTCCATTCTGCATGGGTGTGGGTGTTTTGGATTTTACATGGACGCTCGGGTTTTGAACACCCATCTCCACCCACGGAGGGCTCTGGATCCCTCCCGGCTGCTCCGTGGGTGTTAGCGGGTGTTGGCGGGTGGGTCGTGCATGCGCTCCCACCCACCTGTGGACTTTTACACGGACGTCCTCCCACCCATCCGATGGGTGTTTCCGGGTGTTCATGGGTGGGTGGCGTCCATGTAAAAGTGGCCTAAGTGATCGACGTTGACCTCTGTTGGAGACAGGTGCTGAACTTAATGGACCATTGGTCTGACCCAGTATGGCACTTATGTTAGAGTATGAAAAAGAACTCTAGTCTCCAGATATCAACCCTAAGGCTAGACCACCCTGCCTCTCCATAGCTGACTAAAAAGCAGGAGTTGTGATTGAATTGATATGATGTCTAACACAGAGGGTGGAGCAGGAGCAGGAAAGTCATTAATGAACAACCTTGAAATGCTCTATACCAGCCTTTTCCTGATCTCATGCATATCAGGATGCAGACTCCTAGTGGGGACATTTCCCCAGGTTTCAGCTCCCTGCCCCCCTTGAATTTAATTGCTAAGGCTGATCCCTGGCAAGACCCATGCCATCCTCACCCCACATGCTGAAATGCCCCTGATCTCACCATCTCACAGCCCTCTTGTACAGTCTCTTGCTTGTTACGCCTAATTTTCTTCCTCCTGGCCACTTGCCTTCACACTGACTCCAGTATTTTCATTTCTGCTGCCAACATTTTCCTGCTTTATTTATTTATTGTATTTATATTCTGCCCCTCTCGCCCTAGGGCGACTCGAGGTGGCTAACAATAAAAGCAAATAATCAAAATATAAAACACAAAATAAATACCACATCAATAAATAAATCACATAAACACCCATACAGATTAACACCCCCACCCTCCAAACCCTAACCCATCCCACCCACCTCCTCACCAAATGCCTGGCGGAAGAGCCAGGTCTTACAGCTACACCGTAAGGCAAGGAGATTTGGGCTGAGGCGTATCTCTGCCAGGAGGGCATTCCAAAATGATGGGGCAGCTGCCGAGAACACCCTCCTGTTCATACGGACCCACCAACAAGGCTGGACCTCCAGGAGGCTGCTCCCAGATGACCACAGAGGCTGCCCAGGCCGGGACCCTGGAGGATGAGGTGATCTTCAAGATAAGCAGGTCCCAGACTGTTAAGGGCTTTAAAGGTTAAAACCAGCATCTTGAATCAGGCCTGGAAGACAATGGGCAGCCAGTGCAGTGCTCGGAGCACAAGTGTAATGTACTTTCTGTGGCTTGTCCCAGTCAAGAGATGGGCTGCAGCATTCTGCACCAGCTGAAACTTCTGAACCATCACCAAGGGCAGCCTCACGTAGAGCGCATTGCAATAGTCCAGTCTCAAGGTTACGAATGCATGGATGAGGGTGGCGAGGTCCGAGTCTGAAACGTATGGGCAGAGCCTTCTCACCAGATTTAATTGGCGAAGGATGCCCCTGGTCACAGTTGATACCTGTGCATCCAACTGCAGCTGTGAACCCAGGAGCACCCCCAGGCTCCGCACACATGGAACCAATGGAGATCGCACACCCCCTATAAAAGGGGTGCTCTCCCCTCTTAGGTTATCAAACCACCACCACCACCACCACCACCATCCTCACCTCTGTCTTATCAGGATTGAGCTTCAATCAGCTCCAATCCCCTACAGTGGCCAGACACCGGGACAGCAAGGAGACAGCGGGGCCTGGGACGAATGAAAATGATAAATACAGCTGGGTGTCGTCTGCATATTTATTTATTTTATTTATTAAAACATTTGATATCCTGCCACTCCTGCCAAAGACAGTTTGGGGTGGCTTACGATATATAAAAATATAAAATACACATATAAAAATACACAAACAAAAAACATAAAACATCTAAAAAGGGGGAAGAGGAAAAAAAGAGGGGGAATACCCCCCCCCCCGGAAAAAGAGGATGGAGGGAAAAAAATACCCCACCCTTACCACCCCCCATAAAAATAAGAATCCACCTTCACCATCTCCCTTGCCAAAGGCCTGGTGGAACAGCTAGGTCTTGCATTGATGTTGATAAGAGGAGAGGTCCACGGCCACCCAGGCCTCTGCCAAAAGGGAGTTTCACAGCCTCAGTGTGGCCACCAAGAACGCCCTCTCCATAGTCGACCCCCGGGATACCTGGGGGACTTCAAGAAGGGCACTCCCAGTCGACTGCAGGGGCTGATCCAGAGCATGGGGAGCGAGACGATCCCACAGATATATGAGGCCCAAGCCATATAGGGCTTTATAGGTAAGCACCAGCACCTTGAATCAGGCCCGGAAGACTATAGGCAGCCAGTGCAGAGAATGGAGCACCAGTGTAATATGCTCCTGGTGGCCCGTTCCCATAAGGAAACGAGCCGCCGCATTTTGCACCAGCTGCAGTCTCCAAACCGTCACCATGGGCGGCCCCATGTAGAGCATGTGACAATAGTCCAGTCTTGAGGTGATGAAAGCGTGGATGTTAGTGACCAGATCAGAGTCTGAGATGTAAGGCCGAAGCCATCGCACCAGGTGTAGTTGGCGGAATGCGCTCCTCGTCACAGCTCCAACCTGGGCATCTAAATGAAACTGCACATCAAGGAGCACTCCCATACTCTGAACCTGTGGAACCTGTGGGGGAGGGGCAAACCCCATAAATGATATGGGATGCCACACCCACCGCCTTCCCCACTAGCATCACCTCCATCTTGTCAGGATTCAACTTCAGTTGGCTTGCCCTCATCCAGTCCCCCACAGCCTCCAGACATCGTGTAAGCACTGAGACTGCGGGGTCTGGGTCATATGAAAAAGAGAGATAGCGTTGAGTGTCATAAGCATATTGATGATGACCAAATCCAGAGTTCCTCATGACCTCGCCCAGCGGCTGCATATACACATTGAACAGGAGAGGGTAAAGAATAGAACCCTGCGGGACTCCACATGAGAGGTCCTGGGGAGATGAAAAATGGTCCCTGAGCACCACTCGCTGAGTTCTTCTAGCCAGGAACAAGCAGAACCATCTGAGAAAAGTCCCACCCACCCCGGCCCAGTCCTGCAGGCAAGTCATCAACATCTCATGGTCAATGGTATCAAAAGCAGCTGACAGATCTAATAGATCAGCAGGGTCGAGTGGCCCTGATCTAATTCACAGCAAAGATCATCAACCAAATCCAGAAGCACAGTCCCAATGCCATAGCCCAGACAAAAGCTGGACTGTGAGGGATCTATAAAACTGAGTTGGTCCAGATGCTCCTGCAACTGCCGAGCCACTACCTGTTCAATAACCTTCCCTAAAAAGGGAAGGTTAGAGACAGGCCAATAACTGGTGAGGGAGTCAACATCCAGAGATGGTTCTTTGAGCAGGGGCTGGAATACCCTACCCTTCCGAAGGGAGGCATTGACCACCTCTGCCAGCAGCAGCCCCAGTGTCTCCCAGCTGGCCTTAATCAATCAGCCAGGATGGGCACAGGCCCAGTTCACAAGAGATGGCTCTGACCATCCCAAGAACATATCTCGGGGACCGCCTCACCCTCTGTGCCTCAGAGCAATCCCTTAGGTCCACCGGGGGTGCCTTTTTGGAGGTCCCCCGTGTAAAATGGGGGTCACAATGGAGAGGGCATTCTTGTGGCCGGGCTGTGTTTATGGAATTCCCTCCCAGAGGAGGCTCACCTGGCACCGGGCCTGTTGGCCTTCCAATGTGTTTGCAAGACTTGGCTGTTTGCCCAGCCCTTCGGAGGGGAGGGTGAGAGGGTGGGGTAGGGGGGCGGGTTGGTTTTAGTGATGTTTTATAAATTGTTGTGGGTCCGGTGTTCTTATTGTTGTTGATTTTATTATTATTGTGTTTTTATGATGTTGTAAACCACCCCGAGATGCCATAGGCATGAGCAAGCAGCTAATAATTTTAATGAAATAAATAAATAAATAAACATCCTGTGCATCAGTGGGCAAGACACACTGAAACTGATCCCACAAAGTAGGGCAAGGTGGGGGCTTCCATAACCGCTCGTTCTCCTATTGTAATAAGTGCAGCATCAAAGTTGTGGTGGACGCAAACGATTTTATCAGCAAAGTAATCAACAAACACATCAGGGGCATCATGGCGGTGCTGCTCTCCCGCTTCCCCAGCTCTCGCTGCCTTAGTCTCGGCTTTCTCCCCCGGGCTGCCTCCATTCGCTCCCCCTTGGCCGTGCTCTGTTTGCTGCCCTGCGGCGGCAGCAGCAGCAGCCCCGGCTCTGACCGGGCTCAGAGGCCACTCGGCAGCTTCTCGGCTGCGGCGCTGGTGAGCGCGGCACCCGGCTCGGTGTAGCCCTACCTGTGCCTAATGCGGCTTGATAAGCCCATAGGGACCTGGCTCTTGTATTTGCCTTGCACTTGGAGTATAGGCCTGGCAGCAGAACCCGGTTGTCTTCCAGATTGGTACATGCTGTCGTTATTTGGTACTGGAGCAGTTCTGATGCGTGGAGCAAGCTGCACAATTAATGACATGTGGGATCGGGACTGTGACAAAAAGGTTACAAGAACAGCAAATCAACCAATAGCTGCTGGAGAAGTCTCAACTTTTCAATTCTTTCGTTTTCTTGAGGGACAACTTAGCCTGGCTTTATGTGTACATATGTACCTTAATTACTATAGTATTGCTCTAGGAGCAGCCTCTTTGTCTCTAGTGGTCACTTACCCCCTTATGAAGAGAATCACACATTGGCCACAATTAGTTTTGGGGCTTACTTTTAATTGGGGGGCCTTACTTGGGTGGTCTGCCGTCAAAGGCTCTTGTGACTGGTCTGTCTGTTTGCCCTTGTATTTCTCTGGGGTTATGTGGACACTGATCTATGACACCATCTATGCTCATCAGGATAAAAGAGATGATGCAACCATTGGTGTGAAATTGACAGCCCTATGGTTAAAAAGAAAAGAAAAGAAAGAAAGAACAAACACATCACAGAGGGCACTGGGGCACTGGAAGGTTCTATTTCCAGGCAGAGGGAGACTGGACTGACCAGCCCTCTCTCCACCCATAAAAACTTCACTGGACAAGACTTTGCTGATGCTAAGAGGGCAGCAAAGAACTTCTTCTTTGCTGCCCGCAAAACCACAGCAAAGGCTCGTAAACTGGCTCTATGTCACAATCTGTCAGCTTCAGCACGAGAACGGTGCCACCGTCACTCTAACCACCACTCTTCTTGATGACAACTAACTCTCCAGCTGCGCACAACCTCCCCAAGTGGTTTCATATATACATTAAACATGAGAGGGGACAGAATAAAACCCTGCGGGACACCGCACGTGAGAGCCCCAGGGAGAGTTGTACAATCCCATAGGACTACCTGCTGCGACCTGCTGGCAAGGTAAGAACGGAACCACTGTAAAATGGTTCTGTCCACCCCAGCCAAGTCCCAAGGTGGGTCACCAACAACTCATGGTTCATGGTATCGAAGGCTGCTGATAGATCCAGTAGAACCAGTAGGGTCATATGACCCCTATCCAATTCCACTAGAAGGTAGTTGATTAAGGCCACCAATGCTGTCTCCATGCCATAACCAGGACAAAAGCCTGACTGCGTAGGATCTAGAAAACCGATGCGGTGCAGATGTACCTGCAACTGCTGGGCCACTACCTGTTCAATAACCTTCCCTAAAAAGGGAAGGTTAGAGACAGGCCGGTAGCTTGCCATTAGCTTTAGCTGTTGTGACTTTGGCACATTGTACTTGGTTGATGAATTTCTTCTCCCCAAGTCTGAAGTATGCAGAAATTTCTGACAAACAATACATAACTGTAAAATGCAAGAGGGTTGTACATACTCAGATTAATTTACTTTATAACTGGAGAGGGGGGATCAACAATCAACCCCCCACCCCTACAAACTATTTTATTTATTATTTTTATTTATTTTTTACATTTTTATCCCGTCTTCCTCTGCAGACTGAGGATGGCTAACAACAATACAATAAAATACATTAAAATGGGGAGGGCGGTGGGTGTGACATCTCCCATCATTGATGGGGTTCGTCCTCCACTGGTCTCTCAGGTCCAGAGTCTGGGGGTACTCCTCAATCTGCAGTTTTGCCTGGATCTCCAGGTTGAGGCTGTGGTAAGGAGTGCTTTCTGCCAATTACATCTGGTGTGACAGCTTTGGCTGTATGTCTCCGACTCCGACCTGGTGACTCTCATCCATGCCTTCATCTCCTCAAGATTAGACTATTGTAATGCACTCTACATGGGGTTACCTTTGGTGACTGTCCAGAGACTGTAGCTGGTGCAGAATGCAGCGGCCTGTTTCCTTATCAGGATGGGTCGCTGTGAGCACATTACACCAGTGGTCCGAGCTCTGGTCTGTCTGCCAATAGTCTTCCGGGTCTGATTCAAAGTGTTGGTGTTTACCTATAAAGCCTTATACAGTCTGGGCCCCTCCTATCTGTGAGACCACCTCACTCTCTGTGCCATGGATCGACCCCTGCGGTCTGCCGGGAGCACCCTTCTTGATGTCCCCCGGGTGGTGCGGGGGGCTACAATACAGAGGACGTTCTCGGTGGTGGGACCCAGGCTTTGGAACTCCCTTCCAGTGGAGACCCAGGTGGCCGCAGAAAGTGCCTCATTTCAGCAACAGTGCAAGACCTGGCTGTTCTGCCAGGCTGTTTGGTGAGGGAGGTGGGTGAGGACAATGGGTTTCTTCTTCTTTCTTTTTCTTGCAGCAGGGGAGGTTGTCACCTAGTCTCAAGGAGGCTGTGGTGCACCCCCTGATGAAGAAACAGTTGGACGTGGGCGCACTCGCCAGCTACCGTCCTGTCTCTAACCTTCCCTTTTTAGGGAAGGTTATTGAGCGGGCGGTGACGACACAGCTCCAGGCACATCTAGATAGCATTGGTTTCCTGGACCCATTTCAATCTGGGTTCCGCCCCAGTTATGGCACCGAGACGGTGCTGGTGGCCTTGGTTGACGACCTCCGCTGGGAGATGGATGCAGGATGTTCAACATTTCTCATCCTGCTAGATCTCTTGGCCGCTTTTGATACTGTGGACCACGGGCTGCTGTTGAGATGGCTGCATGACCTGGGGGGTCTGGATGGGGCTGTTCTTGAATTGTTCTGCTCATTCCTCTCGGGGAGAAGCCAGCAGGTGGTGCTGGAGGCTGAGACATCTTGCCCCCGTGCTTTATTCTGTGGCATTCCGCAGGGTTCCATTCTGTCTCCATTATTATTTAATGTATACATGCAGCCGTTGGGGGAGGTTGTGAGAGGGTTCGGGGTGCGATGTTACCAATAGGCTGATGATACTCAGTTGTACTTCTCTTTTTCAGCTGACCCGAACCCTGCCGTCTCAGTGCTATCCCAGTGTTTGGAGGCCGTGGCGGAGTGGATGTGGCAGAGCAGACTGAAGCTCAACCCCAATAAGATGGAGGTGATGGTGGTGGGGAGAGCGAGGGAGGTGTCGGCCCCCCTGGTCGGGGGGGTTCGCCCTCCTGTAGCTCGGCAGGTTCGGAGTCTGGGGGTGATTTTGGATGCAGACCTCTGCCTGGAGCAGCAGATGGAGGCAGTGGCGAAGGCCACCTTCCACCAGTTGTATCTGGTGCGGAGGCTCCGTCCGTTCATCTCTGGCCCAGACCTGGCCTCCC
>QEPC01015241.1:1067656-1113034 GCA_003113815.1 Sphenodon punctatus
GCAGACTGCCAAGCCGGTGGTCTGAGGCGAAAACGGATGGTGATTCGGCAGGCTGGCTGCTACTCCAAGCCACTCTCCACCCTCCACCCCTGGTGCCTGGAAGTCTGCTCCTAGGTGAGTCAGATGACTTCCCCCTCCCTGCTACATTTGGCCTTCCAGAGACCTGTCAGTAGACTATGTTTTAGCCACCCGAACTCAACCGAACGTGATCCGAACTGACCGAAGTGTTCAACCATTTCGGCGTTCGGTTCGGTGTGTTCGTGTTCGTGTTCAGTCGTCCGAACAGGCTGAGTTCAGGCCGAACACCGAACTTCCGAACCGCATTCGCCCATCCCTAGGTACCCATCATTGGCTCCTCAAGTCCGTAGTCTGCGGGTGCTCCTTGACTCGCAGCTCTACCTGGATGCCCAGGTGGAGGCCTTGGCAAGAGGAGCATTTTGCCAGTTATATCTGGTGCAATGGCTTCGGACGTATGTCTCCGACAATGACCTGGCCACCATCATCCATGCCTTCATAACCTCCAGACTGGACTATTGCAATGCACTCTGTGTGGGGCTACCCTTGGTGATGGTCCAGAGACTGGAGCTGATGCAGAATGCGGCAACACATTTCCTGACATTACACCAGTGCTTCATTATCTGCACTGGCTGCCTATAGTGTACTGGGCTCGATTCAAAGTGTTGGTTTTGACTTATAAAGCCCTAAACAGTCTGAGCCCTGCATACCTGCAAGATTGCCTCACTCCCCGAGTCCTGGACCAGTCCCTGCGGTTGGCCGGGGATGCCTCCCTCGGAGTCCCCCGGGTGGTGACAATGAGGGGGTGGCATTCTCGGTGGCCACACCACGACTGTGGCACTCTCTCCCAACGGAGGTCCATCTGGCTCTGGACCTTCCCTCTTTCCAAAGACAGGGTACGACCTGGCTGTTCCGCCAGACGTTTGGTGATAGAGATTGGTGAGGGGTTGGGGTTCTGCCTATGTTTTGTGGTTCTAGAAAGTAAGTATTTAATTCTTGCGTGACCATAAGGTCATTACAAATAAGAACATTACAAAACAAGAATGTAACACAACCAGTTACTAAAAAACAAGTCATAACAAATAGAAATGAAACAGCCATTTCCAACAATACACAAATCCCTAAAATAGGCATAGCTATACAGACTATAAACCAATCAGCCATAAGGGGCGGGGGGGGGAGGACATGAGAAATTTGTTTAAAAAACCAATAAAATAAGTCCGTCAGTTTACAAAACTAAAACATATGTGCTGAAGGAGACAGGCCTTAATTGAGTTTGCTAACATACACATAAAATAAAAACAAAGCCACTTTCCTAGTGACTTCCTTAACATGGTCTCTAAATAGAACCTTTATATAAAATTCTTCCGACCGCCCAGGAAAGTTAGCAAGTTCAGGACTGAGTAATCTCTGCCGTGCAATGGCATGCAGAGGGCAGTCCAGGAGTACGTGCTGTATTGACTCAACCTGGAGCAAATTACATTTACAGAGTCGCTCAGCCAGTGGGGTCCCCTGGTACCTGCCCTCCGTCACAGCAGAAGGGAAACAATTCAATCTAGCTAGAAGAAAAAGGCTCCTATGTATTGTAGGGAGTCCACAGTCCAGATATACCATAGGAGAATCGTTGGAACTGGCAAATAAACTATACAGGCCCAGGGACCTGCATTCCTTCAATGCTGTCTATCGATCCTGGCGTCCAACATCAGAAAGCCTCTGGGTCACCAAATTCTTAGCAGCTTTATAACCAAGAGGGACAAGGGCCTTAGGTGAAAAACCAAAATGGTTTAACTTTGTTACCACAACTGTTAACCATCTACTGGGCACCTTATCAGTGACCACCAACTGGGATAGGGGGGCCGCCAGGTTGAAAAACAGCCTTAACCAATAATTCAAGGCTCCCTTCCAAATCCTCTCCTGGAGAGGTATCAGACCACATTCCATGTAAATGGCCACACTACTAATCCCAGGCGGGGTGGTAAGAAGGACCCGCAAAAAGCCCGACTGCAATTTCTCGAGGCTCTTAAATTTTGTCAGGGCCCACAAGTGAGCACCATAGAGGACTTGTGGCACACATTTGTGCACAAATACTTTAATTGCCGGAGTTATCAGCCGACCACCTCTAGAGTGAAAAAAGATAGAAGGGCTTTATTTAATTTCCTGGCCCTTCCCGTAGCAGCCAAATGTTGCATGGCCCAGCCCCCATTGCCCTGAAACAAGAGCCCAAGATATTTATAGGCCCTAACTTGTTCTATTTCCTCCCCCTCGATAAACCACCTATGATCCAACTTTCTACGTGAAAAGATGACTATTTTGGTTTTGACATAGTTAATCTCTACAGCATTTACATGGCAATATTTACCAAAAAAACCCCAAAGATCTCCTCAGGCCAATCTGAGTACGTGAAAGAAGCACCGTGTCATTGGCATACAACAAACAAGGGACATGGGTATCACTAACCACCAGAGGGTGACACTTCTCAGGGGGGAGATCCTTGCTCAAATCATTAAGATACAAATTGAAAAGAGTAGGAGCCAGAATGCAGCCCTGTTTTACCCCCCTTTCGGTCTTGATTTTATTAGACAGGGCCCCCGCATGATTTAGCCTAACTCAAATATGTGTATTGATGTGTAAGCCAATTATCAAGTGGAGAAGTCTCCTATCAATATTAAGAGTCAAAAGCTTGGCCCAGAGACGTTCCCGAGGAACCAAGTCAAAGGCGGCTCGGAGGTCAACAAACGCCGCATACAGCGCTTTTCCTGCACTGGTAAACTTCTGTATCAGGAATGAGAGAAGAAAACAGTGGTCCATTGTGGACCTACCTTCTCTAAACACAATTTGTTCATCTACCATAATGGCCTGGGACTCCAGCCAACTCCTTAGTTTAAGGAGCAAGAACTTTGCATAAAGTTTATCAACAATACTAAGTAGGCTTATGGATCTAAAGTTCTTAGGGTCATTGCAGGCACCCTTCTTTAAAATGGGGACCACAACAGTCTCACCCCATTCAGCTGGGATAATGCCCAAAGCATTTATTCCTGTAAACAAAGCTGCCAGTGTCGGGGCCCACCAGTCTACTCTACTCTTTAGGAATTTGGCTGGGAGGAAGTCAGACCCAGGGGCCTTGTCAGTGTTAATAGATACAATCAAATCCACAATTTCTCCTGGCGTAACTGGCTCCCATTGGGGCTAAAATGGCCACAGGACAGGAGTCTCTCCCACCCCACTAGGGGATGCATAGAGAGCTGCAAGCCACAGGCAGGGACTGCGTCTATTTCTATGATCTGTACAGCGCCGGGTGCATGGCTGGCGGTATATAAATGTTTATAATAATAAACAATAATAATAATTTATAACCTCCCACTCCTCCGACGAAACCTGGGCGCCCCCAAGGTTAAAATCCCTACCAATTCCTCAAACTAGTTTCCAAAACCTCTGGGTATTAAGATTCCCAGAGGCCCTGTCAATTTGATCCCACATCTGCCTGTAATGAAGATCTCTTTTAGTCCTGAGAAGATCTCTATATACACATCTCCTATCCGCCAACTCTTCCCTCAAGCTATTGACATTGGTCGCCCTATAGCATCGGTATAACTGACACAACCTAGGCCGTTCCTCGCGGCAATCTTTATCAAACCAGGGGATATAGTTCCTAAATTGGCCTCTCTCTGTGGTCTATCTCTACTATTGGTGGAGAGCATGGGGCAGAGCCAGCCCATCAGCCCCTGATATGTAAGCACACAATCTTGTGGGGAGGGGGCCTCCACTAGTTCTTTTTTAAACTGCTCCCCCTTCCCAGACTGCAGAGCTATCGACAGGGAGGTACTCAGGCCTTCCTCCCATTTCCTCCTGACTATCCCCTGGCTCAGGTCAGTTGTAATATCAGACTGCCTATGAAATTGGCCAAAATTTAACCTGAGGCACAAGGGTAAATGATCACTAGATGACCATGGGCCCACCTGAAAATTCCCTACTAAAGGAAGAATATCTGCAGAGACTGCGATATAATTTAATACGCTGCTACCTCTTCCAGAGATGTAAGTAAATTCGCCTGGGTAATCGCCCCATCCACGTCTGTTTAAAAAATAAAGATCCAGTTCCGTCAATAATTTGGAAAAAAGAACTCCATTCCTATTTAAACCAGAGTCCTTTGAGGACCTTGCCAAAAGTGGAGAAAGATCTGTCTCCTGCCAGATTTGCCCATACTTATTTAGATCCTGCACCCGGGCTCCCATATGGGCATTAAAATCTCCTGCCACTAACAAGCCAGCCTCTGGGTACCTTTTCTGGATCATCTCAAGGAATGCAGTTACTTTGGTCCAAATACTTTCCTGATAATGCAACCCATTTGTCGGAGAAATATATACTGAGATAATCACCAAGAGGAGATCTGGAAACTTTAAGAGACAGCCACACGCATAGCTAGTTATATCCGGAAGGCAGACTGTCTCAATTTTCAGAGCGGTGTTCACCAAACATGCAATACCCCCACTAGGTCTGCCCTTAACAGCCACCTTGGTGACTGCCTGCCAAAAAAACTCATAACCTAACAAAAAGGGCTCATCCAGGGACCAGGTTTCCTGCAGCAAAAGGACATCAAACTTCCTTAGCAAGTGCCTGCATCCTAGCCTTCGCCCAGCCACATTCCAGGAGATAAAATTTACAGAACCAGCCCGATTGTTGTTAAGGGGTCAGTCCAGCTTAGTTTTACTTGCGGCATCCATGTCATTGCTTGTATCCTGCAAGGAGTTGTGAAGCGATTGGACTACAAGACCTCCCAAATCGAGCCCCACTCCAGTCACCCTCCCCTCATTCTCCAAGGGCTGGGGATCCCTAGGAAGGGGAAGTATAGCACCATGAGCAACAGAGTCTGGGCCCAAACCAAGGCCTACTTCCTCCATCCCTCCTACACATTTTGGGGTGGGGGACGTCTCTTTCCTAGCCACAGTCCTGGCACCTTCCAATAAAGGGACAGGAGGTGGCTCCACAGTGCCCAATTCTGTGGCTCCCAAGACATGATAGCTTGCCCAATTACTGCTAGTCCTTAGTGGACAACTGGTCCCCGGATTTGCTATATAAACCCGGACATCCCCCTGATCCCCTTCTATTCTATGGAAGTCCTCGGCAGAGCCCGAAGCAGACTGGATGATTGACACGTCTGCTTCCAGGGGGCAATTTTCCTTGGGAGATCTCAATAAACGCCCCTTGATTCTACAGTTTTCCTCTAAACTAGCCCCTGCTCCCCTAACCAATACATTTTGCTTGTTTGCTTTCTCCTATCATCGGGTCCCTCAAAAAGCATCCTCCTAGAAACACTAGGAGTATTCGTGTCCCTTACTAGCTGGTCCTCCATGTCGGTTTCCATATCTAGTAATAGTAAATTATCACTGTCCATTTCCTCCGTAGCTTGAATCTGCTTCTTATGGTTTTTATTTAGAGGAAGAGGCTGCTGTTGCGTAGACAATGCCCCGGGACCTATAACTGGGGTGTTTATTTCCCCCTCTTGGGGCACTGAAGAAGGAAGTCGGGCCAGGTCTTTAGATTTGGTGTCACAGATTTGTAGCAATTTACTATGGACATACACCTTTGCAACACAAATCCTGTTTCCAGCCAAAATTTCACTAGCCCTGAATAAACATTCCACCAAATGGCTTCTCCGAAAAGAAATTACTCCTTTAAACAAATCTTGACCCCTCTGCAAAATCCTAATTTCCTTAATGTCTCTTGGGTAGCAAGGGATTGCAAGGAGAGATCGTATATGGTGCACCACCAAATAGGGAGTAGACCATTGGGTCAGAAAACCTGAGGGAAGGGGATATGCTATAATTACTATGGCAGAGGAGCAGTAACTGAAATCCCCAACTGACACCAGGACAGGGGGAGATACTGCAACCCCACAGTGAGTATCCCCAGTATCCAAAGAAACCTGGGGAACAGAAATCTTTCCACTCAGACTGGGCTGTTCCGCTATACAACTATTGTCCAGCCCCTGCTCACGGGTTCCAGTACCCGCTGCTTGGTTTAGGCCAGTTTTTATACCTATTTTATTTTCTTCCACAATGCGGGTTAGAATACACAGCTGCGCAAAAATAATGAATAAAATTGAATGAATAAAATTTATTATTGGCACTAGCTCTTGCCTTGGCCATAAACAATAATAACAAGGTTCAACAAGAAAAGAATAAACACACAAACATACATATAATATACAAAACAAATAAATAATAAAATATATGTATACATATATATGTATATAAATTAAAACAGATAAACATTATTCCAAAATCAATTTACTAATGGAAAATTAACCAAACTTTTCCCAGGACCACCATCCACCATATATAATTACAAGATAAATCGATGACCTCCAAAGTCTCAGCCGCACAAGTTACCAACGAAATCTTGTAGTCCCTTGCCAAATCTTCCAATATTTAAGCCTTAGAAGCTTCCCCATGTTTTGCTCCCAACAGTGAGTACACACTATCATCCCTCTGCTAATAGTCCCGCCCTCAATTTCATAGCCAAAAACATAAAGGAAGTAACTGCCCGCATTACCACTTCCTCCTGAGTATCCAGGAGGAATTTCAATTTACATATGTCAGGCCCATCCTTTCCTCTATCAAGTAACGGGACTAACCAAACCACCCTGATCATAGTAAATACTGGACAGTGCAGTAATACGTGGCTGAGATCCTCGATCTCCAATTCGCCACAGTAACACCATCGTTGTTCACGTGGGGTATTGCTATATCTACCTGAGAGAACTGCCGAGGGAAAGAGCTGGAAACGCAAGAGAGTAAATATTCTTCTGGAGGTTTGATCAGATAACTTATCAAAATAGCATTCAAGACCGTGGTGCAATTTGATGTATTTTAAACAAGGAGCAGCTTTCCATTCTGCAACAACAGACATGTCTTCCTGCCTAGCAATATCCCATATTCTAGACTTGACTTTATTCCGCTGCCATCCCCTACCTTTCCCACACAAGTAGGGGAAGGAAAGACCAAGATATCCCATATAGGATGCCATTTGGGCTAACCAAGGGTAATTCAAAGCCCCTTGATACAGCAATTTTTCTTGTAGGCAGAGCAGAGGCAATGCAGTCTCTCCTTGTAGACACAGGCGGGACTGATATCCAATTGCCGCCTGCTTAGCCAGATGGGAAACCGAGATCATACCAGTTTTGGCTCAGAGGACTGCCGCTGGAGTTCCCTGCGGGACTCGAAGCAGACTGCGGAGAAATTTGTTCTGAACAACTTCAAGTAGTTGTAGGGACCGGGCTGTCATTAGTTCTGTCCCAAAAAGCAGAATAGGATGCACCTTTATCTTGAATATATCCAAGACAATTGACATAGTAATACCAGCAGATCTGGCCATTAGCCTCAAGATCTCCTTTGCTGCTGCCAGTGCCTTGGCAGCTATTAGTTTTTGGTGCCTTTCCCATGAGCCAGTTCTAGTGACAGTGATCCCCAAGTAAACATAAGAGTTCACCTGTGCAAAACTCTTATCATTTACATTCCAACTGCCCTTACTAGCTCTCCCGCCTATCACCATTATCTGAGACTTTTGGTAAAAAATATGTTGCAAAGTTTTCTCTATCAGCAAAGTTTGATCAGCTAGGATCTGGACCCAGTTACCCTTAGTTCTGTCATTTGATCCTAAAACAAAGGAGGGGTCACTGAACTTAGAAGGGGAAATGGGGTTTACCGACAGGCTGGGCCCCTCTTCTTCCGTCAACCGTCACTTTTGGGGTCCCCCCTCCCGCTGTAATACAGTTCCCTTCCCCTCCTGATCATCAAAGTTATCAGGGCAAAGGGGGGCAAATCTATTGGAAATACTAATGCCTGACACCCCATGAGGCATAGTCCCCAGTCGGGCTGTCTGTGAATCCGGTAGCCGAAAGAACTTGTCCAGCTTTCTTTGTTTCAGTGGAGGGGGGGTTCCCAACTAAATCCGCCAACTGCTCTCTTCGAGTTGTAGCCGGCATGCTCAGTGCCGGTGGAGAAGGGAGGTTCAGCACAATACTGTTTATCGGTAAAGGGTCCACTTTTCACCCCCTTGGCTCGTGCTGGCACCTAAAACTGCGCGCACAAAGGCACGCCCTTGCACGCACAGCCCTTAGGCGCGTGGCCTGAGGCATGCGCCTCCAGCGGCTATGGGCTTTTAAAGCCCCTGTTTCACCTTAGGACCCACCGGCTCTGCCCTCTCGGTTGATGCCAATCACTTGCTTGCCATGCGTTCTCGAGTCAGCTGCTCCGTCCGCAAGCCCCGTCTCCACCTTTTGTGGTTCTAAATTATATTTTTATATTGTATATTTATTGTGTGTGTTTTTATGGTATTTTATCATGTTGTAAACCTCCCCTAGCTGCTGTGCCAGGAGGGGGCAGCTAAGAAATCCAAGTAAATAAATAAAATAATCAGTCAGTAAAAGTGTACAATATAAATGGCATCAAAAATGTAAGTTCTAAAAACAAAAAAGCCCTAAAAGCACCAAACTACTTGTATAAAACTTAACTAAAAACAAATAAGATTAAACATCTACAACAAATCAACAGTAGCCCCAAGCCTGCAATTCCATCATCCAGAATGTTGATATGTAAGAAGTAAAATAACCAGAACTGAAGGAAAACTGGCAGCACTTCCCAGCCATAATCACACCAGCCACCAAATTTATTTATTTACTTATTTTATTGCATTTATATGCTGCCCCCTCATGCCTACGGCATCTCGGGGCGGCTTCCAACACAACATAAAACAATTTACCACAAAATAAAACCATCTACAATGTTATTATTAAAACAAGTTTAAAACACCCCACACACAAAAGTTTAACCCACCTTCCCTTTTCCGCCTCCGAAGGCCTGGGAGAACAGCCATGTCTTACAGGCCTGATGGAAGGCCAACAGACTCGGGGCCAGCCGTGCTTCCTCTGGGAGGGAGTTCCACAACCAGGGCCCAGCCACCGAGAACGCCCTCTCCATTGTAGCCCCCCGCTTTATGCGGGGGACCTCCAAGAAGGGTCCGCCCTGAGTCGTGGAGGGTGAGGCGGTCCCTGAGGTATCCAGGTCCAAGACCGTATAGGGTCTTATAGATCAAAGTCAAAACCTTGAATCTGGCTCGGCCCGTTACAGGCAGCCAGTGCAGTGCCTGGAGCACCGGTGTTATGTGCTCTCGTCAGCCTGTCCCTGTTAGGAGGGACTAGCATCCTTTATCATCCTCCATTGGCTGATGCCTTCAGGCTTCTAGTGTTCTTGAAATGAGATGGTAGGGGCAGATGAATGCCACAGATGTTGGCAATAATGTGAAGACCCACAGCACCATCTTCTCTTACTGCACTCCCCCTCCCTCCCCCCACTCCCAGCCCCCTGGGAACCACAGCTTCTATGTGGGTTTGGGAAGCCATGTTACCTCATCCCTGGGTTTGGAGAAAACTACAATCCATGAACTGTCTTGTGGCTTTCTATGAAAATTGTGGTTTGTGACTCATGAGTCTGGGAACTTTGCCCACCCCTGCTCTAGTCCCACATTTTGTCCTTAAACACGATTCACAATGTTTCAACTACAACTTTTTCTGGATTATAATCATTGTGATCCCACTAAGCCAGGAGTATAACCACTCTTCTCTTTTTAAATTGCCTTTTCTTCACTTATGATGGAACATTTTACAAAAGGAAGAAATAGCCTTGCTATGACACACTGAGTAAAAACAGATGAGACAGTAGCCCCGATTAGCTCCCTCTGGATGAGTTACTTTACCAACTACGGAAGTAGATGGGTTGATTCAGGGAAACACACAGGATGTTAACAGACTAGAGGTTAGCTCGCTGGAGTCACTCCATGAAGCCCCACGCAGCTGCAACATGCAAGTTCTGCATGACGAACTGGACAGAGGAGCAGGCGTTTCTCCCTACCCACTCCACCATGCTCTGCCCTACCCACTCCACCACGGCACAGTTGCTCCCCAGATGGCTCTAGGTGCTCTGCCCAGGACTCTGTGGTCCTAGTAGACCTGCACATGTGCGGAGGCTGCCCTCACCTTAACAGATAGGAGATGGTCACTTGGACCTGTATTTGCTGGGATGACACCATGAGTGGGGGCCATGAGGTGGGAGAGTACAAGTGGCAGCCACCTAACAGATGGGTACATGGCCACACATCCAGAGAGTGACAGTTTGGAGACTGCAGCTGGTGCAGAATGCAGCGGTCTGTCTCCTTATGGGGATGAGCCACCAGGAGCACATTCCACCGGTACTCCATTCTCTGCACTGGCTGCCTATAGTCTTCCAGGCTTGATTCAAAATGTTGGTTCTTACCTATAAAGCCCTATACGGCCTAGGCCCCACCTATCTGCTGGATCACCTCACTCCCCGGGCTCTGGATTGACCCCTGTGGGTGGAGGCACCTATCTCAAAGTCCCCAGGGTATCCTGGAGGAGCGACAATGGACAGGATGTTCTTGGTGGCCACGCCTAGGCTGTGGAACTCCCTGTCAGAAGAGGCTCCGAAGGATCCGGACCTCTTCTCATTGATACTGCAAGACCTGGCTGTTCCGCCAGGCCTTCAGTGAGGGAGATGGGTGAAGGTTAGGGTGGGGTTGCATTTTTGCTTCCACGATGTCCCTATTTGAACTGAAGGTTTTACTGGTATGTATTTTTATTTATTGCATTTATATTATTGTCTTTTATGTTTCTATGAACTGTTAGTCACCCTGAGCTGTGTTGCAGGAAGGGCGGGTTACAAATTGTGAAAATAAATAAATAATGTGGGCTACTGAAAGAGCTCCTGGCCTAGTGGGCTCACAATGATTACATTCCAGAAAAGTTGTAGTTGTAACATCCGCCCTTTTAACATGGGCAGTAGTAAGTGGAGAGATGGGTGTGCTGCCACGGTGGGTGTGCACCTGTTCCCACAAGCACCCACCGATCCTCCTGTTTTGCCAGATAGCTCTGTGGGTGGCTGATGGGTGGAGGTGGGTGTACGTCAGGAGCACACATGCACCCCCACCCACTGCCCGTGCTCTTCACGTGGACAAACACCCATCCCCGCACCCAGCGCCATGGCATTTACATGGACGTCCCCCTGCATCAAACACTCTCCCCCTCACCGGGGGAGGGGGGCACATCCGTGTAAAAATAGCCATTGTCAAAAACAAAATGTGGAACTAGAACAGGGGTGGGTAAAGTTCCCAAACTCGTGAGTCACAAGCCAAGATTTTCAGAGAGCCACAAGACATTTAATAGATGGCAGTTTCCCCTCATCCCAGGGATGAGGAAGCATGGCTTCCCCAACCCACATCAAAGCTGTGGCTCTTAGGTGGTCTGGCAGGTTCAGGCTGCAGGGACAGTGGCACAGGGCACGCCTCTCCTGCTCCCGTGAGACTCCAGAGGTGGAAATGGTGACTTGACTTGTTCCTCAGGGAGCTGTATGACATGCTTCTAGGCAGCCAGTTCTGGAAACCGAGCTGTATTTGTTCCCCCGCAGATTAGTTTAATTTACCTTGGGCAAGTCACTCACCCACTTTGTAAAAGGGGATAATACTTAGCTTACAAGAGGAGCTATGAGAATGAGCTCATGTTTGTAGGCCACTTTGGAAACAAATTGCTCCAAGTTATTACGAATCCTTAGAATATAGCTTTGAAATCATTTGTAGTGAAAATCTTGGTATTTTCTTTTGTATGTTTAAATAAAAGCAAGGAAAGTGCACTGCTGGGGAAGATTTGCATGAATCAATTTAAGTGCTTTGGTTAAAGAATGCTGCATTGCAATTCAAAGCCAGTGTACATAGTGGCCTCCTGCATGCACCCTCAAGTGAGGTAAGGATAGAAGGGGGTGAATGGATTTCCAAGATGATTTTTGGGAATCAGCATATCAAATCCAATCAATTCTTGCCAGACTGTTAACCTGGAGCCCCTAGTAGGGCCCTTTTCACACAGACACTCGGACACGGATACATTTTATTATACAAACACCCATTTTATCAGTGTTCGAGTGTCTGTGTGAAAAGATGCCTAGGATTCAGGAGCTGGAAATGCATGCACAATGGGTAAAACACAGGTATTCACCTTAACTCCACTTTAGCATTACTTATATTGCAGGGTTGCATAGCCCTGCAACATGCATAAGAAATGTTAAAGTGGTATTACATACATGTCTGTTTTCACCCAGCGTGTCCATCCCATATGCTCTCTTTATCTTCAAGGCAAGGTGCTAATCTCCTCTCTCTGCACTTGCTTACCACCACATTCTCACCTGCGAGCTTCACTCTCTCTGCTACCACCCTCGCCTACTCATGACTCCCTTGCTCCTCAAAATGTATTCAACCTTTCTTCCTTGCTGCCCCTATGCCTTGAACTCTATCCCTGAATACATTTTTTCATCTTGTCCACTCCCAACATTCAAATCCCTCCTGAAAACCCACCTCTACCATCAAGTTTTCCCTAGCTCCTCATCCCCATAGGCTCATGATTGATGCCTCTTCTTCCATCCTGCACTCAGGGTCCCCCTCTGCCTGTAACTAAGTTAAGCACCTGCAACTTCATGAATGCCCCCCCCCCTTATCTTTCCTAGATTCCAAGTTTGTTGGGATAGGGCCATGTCTCTAATTATTTAAAGACTGTACAGCACTAGTGCTATATAAGTAACTCCCTCGGCCAGACAAGTACTGGATTGGACTATAAAAAGAGCTTTGAGCACCATTTCATCTATTAACATGATCAAGTTTTTTCATCTGGATATTGAGAACGAATATTCTTTATGCATAAGGATATGCAATCCAAACTGCTTTTAAACCAGATTTTCCTTCTGTAATTGGGACTGTCAATAATGCTTCTTAAAGGAACATTCATCATACAGAAGACAGCAAATTTCTTGTATTTGTGGTTTAACAGATTTACTTTTAAAAATATTTTTAAACACACACTTAGGAAGGACTGTGCGATCACACACTTGTTGAATGTTATGCAATACAGGTTGAAGTCTGATGAACGTATCAGGAAATTAGACTTGGGAGCAGAAATAGTATTTTTATTTAAACGATAGCATGTACAATATGTTTATCTATTGACAAATATTTCTTACAATATCCAATTGAACAGGATTTGTACATCCAGAAGCAAAGTTCTACAGTAGTTTGTTGCCGTTTTCATTTAAACTAATCAGAGAATATTTGAAACTTGTTTTACAATGATATAGGATGACTGAATAATTCCTAGAACTTGAAGTTAAAAAATAATTCTCAGCTACCTTATTTATACTAAAAGGCTGATCTCTCAGATGCTGTAACCAGGCAGAATTTCTCTTGCAATGAGTTTTTTAGATCATTTAATTCCCCACATTATGGACATGCATCTATACTGAATCTACAAGGTTCCCAGGGTGCTCCATTTAAAAGATTTGAACATATGGAAATTAAATACAACAGAACATTTGATATTTTGGCAACAGAACTTTAAAGCTGAAAAGGAAAAAAGTAGCCCTTTAATCCATTTATTTTCAGTACACAGATAGTATGACAGTTGTGCATCATTAATGCTTAATACTGTTTACAATACTCTGACAATTGCACATCTTTAGCATTTAATACTGTTTACAATATTCTGGCAGCTGCAATCGGACAGAAGTTCAACATTTTATAGGGTGACAACATACATGCAACCTAATCTGGATCGTATCTGCTGCAGCTTCCTGACCCGAGCTGGGGTGGGTTGCTGTGGCAGCACTGTCGTCATGTTTGTTTTGACCCATAGGTACAACTGTAACTGCATGGAGGTTCCACAAATCACAGCAAGGATCCAGTGGCCTACAATTTCAGTTCAGCAAAGCAAACAAGAATATGCCAAAATGTTAACACGAATTGACCCATTAGTTTTATTGTATAGCTACCAGTGAGACTAATCAGAATCTTAAGTCCAAGTGATTTGCTTGAATGGGGCCCTAACTACTTGACCAGGTTTTCAGTAGATGAATTAAAATGCCAGCACCATTAAGTGCTGTAAATTCCCTCAAACCCCCCCCAACCAATTTCCACTTAAAACTAAGAAGTAGACATTTTCATTTTACATGCAGTACTAGATGATAAAATTAAATGCAATTTAAAAGGTGCACACAAATTCAAGGATTGTAAATTAATGGAATATTTCACAGAGGCTGTATGTATCCCCAAATCCCCCCGTCACATTTCACTACTTTACAAAACTGTGTAAGATCTATTTTTATGTACCATGTGTACGAAGTGCCATTAAAACTGAATTAACTTAGTCACTTTTGAGAATTTGATGTAGTCCGTTAAAGAAGTCTCCCATGAAGTATTTGCAACAAAATACCCAACACACAAAAATGTGAGAGTTGGAACAATTAATTTAGAGATTTCTCCTAACCAGAAAAAGAATATATATTTCTGTTTTCTCTTACTTGGTGTGGAAGGGGTGGAGGGTGGGGAAGAGTGATATGGTGACTATACTACAGAGATACCACACAGTTACTGTTGCCAAAGCTATTGTGATTAGCATGGCACTTTTACTTCAAAAGATTGGCTCAAGTCTTTGGTTTCTTCTATTGCAAGTACACATAACCTAGCAGCAGATTATTTCTGGTTAATTATCATACAACAGATGTCAAAAATACAATTCCTCTTACAGGCAATTTCCTGACTACTAACTGGACCTGCTACTGGGGATTAAATATCCAGTGAGCAAAATGCATTTCCCCCCATAGTATCTAGTTTAATCAAATGTTTTCCCCCAACGGACTTCAGACATAAAACCAGAAAGTTCTATGAATACAAAATGACTCTGCTGGAAGTGGGTGTTGCCCCAAAGGTGGATTCTCATGAACTCTCACCACTTTTACTATTTACCAAAGTTAGGTGTGTTTCAAGTTTGTTCTTTTATAGTTTTCCTCCTGTAGTAAAGTCCACAATAGTGAATGTGTGTCACAGAAACGTTTATCAGGAGGAAAAAAGATATAATCTGCACTATAACAAACACAGAGTCAAGCAGGAAAAGAAAAATGATAAAAGTAGAAGTTTTTAGCAACAGTAAAAAATGGAAGTGATCACTAAGTTCTCTTATGCAGTACTCTGCCTGGTTTCAGTATGAATGCCCACTTAAGTAATTTACCATTACAGAAGTTTGCTTTATTTATTTTAAAAAAACACACAGCAATTAACTTTGTAACAATATTAAAATATTTTGTAAGACTAAGTTTTCAGGATGGTATTTTTTGAAGAAATATTTCTTAATTCCATGCAGTGAATGTAACCATTATTTCTCCATTTGAGTTGGTGTTGTACAGTAAAAAAATTAACTGTATTTTAAAAAGGAACACTGTGGCTGGCTGCACTCCTAAATGCACTTTTGCCTGTGGAGCCACAGAGACTTCCCATAGGGCTCTGTCAGCACAAGCACATTTCAGATGACAGCCCATATTTAAATCGGTTACATTTTACAAAAACATTGAAACTCTTCCCCTCCCCCCAATGTTATTCATTTCTAAAGGAAATGAAATGTTCTCAGTGTAATCTACATAATGCGATAACCATAATAGTGGATTCTATTTTGACTTAATTATTTTTATTGACCATATTTTGGGCACCTGTTTGGTCTTTGTAATTAGATAAAATATTACATTTCTTTTTAAAAAACCAAAAACTGATTGATAAAGGAACCGACTTTCTACCACTCCCCCCTGCCAAAAAATAATATTAAACAAACAAACAAACAAAAATCAATCCTGTCTCAAGGAATGGTTGGCAAAGACAGGGAGAATGCCAATGTAGTTAACACAATTATACACTGTACTTTCTTGTACTATTCTAAAGTCAAGTTCACTAATATTTGCCTCATACACCAAGCAGTGATTTTAAAAAAGATATTCTAAAAAGGGTTTCTAGTCTCCATGAGGCCAAACCCATGGAATATTCTCTAAAACTGAAGGAAAGGGAGAGAGAAAGGTACTGAGGATAGTAGGATATGATGGGAGGCCTGTAGGTGTGTACATGGTAGGCTGGAAGAGGGCAAGCATGTCTCAAAGCATGAGGAACATAGGTCACCACTCCACCTTTTCAGAAAGTGCAGTATGTAGTGTCTTTCATGGCAGATTAACTCCATTACAGGAGTGTGGAGGGGCTGTACTGAAGACTGTAGACCCTTGCCCTCTCTTGTGGCAGTAGTGATCAGGACACTGCAGAGCACTGGCTTCCTTCCAGATGGCAACTAGAAAGACGGAATTTGCACGCCCTAGATCTAGTTCAAAAATAAGTTTTCTTGTGACTGACAGGCGGCCATTTTACATCAGAGTTCTGGAAAAAGTGAAAAGAAGAATAAGCAAAGGAAAAAACACAGTGCCAGGGAGGGAGGGAGACAGAGCAAAGTGTCACCTGTACCAACAACGTTTTTGAAACTGCTAGCTTTGTCCTGGTCCCCTGAACTTATCAAACATGTATAAAAATGAAAAAAATAACCCACTTCACATCATGCACTTTTAACAGTTGTTTGACAGCCACCTTAATTACAAAATTTAGTTCATAAATGTTTGTGTAGCAAACTTTGGATCCGTTCTCACAAAATGGAAACCTGCACTTGGGTAACTAAGAATTCACATGATGTTGGGGCCAGCCATGTAATGGCAGGGTAAAGGGACTTACCTCTGCCGTTTCAGGTATAGAGCTACCCTGAAATGCAGAAATTTGCATGAAAGTTCTCAAAGTAAGCAGCATGTGCAGCATGTTTGAAAATATGTCCTTCAATTTCAAAAAGTTCTTGTAATCAATCATAAACTTGATACTATTATGAAGAGCAAAAACGATTAGATCAGAGGCAAGTCAAAGATACATTTCTCAAACACTTTTTCACCACGTTATATTCTCAATCAGTTTCCAGGGCTGTCTTATTCCCTTTTTTCAAAGTTCATCAAGAGAGGTATTATTTTTTGGTAATTCGCATTCTGCACTGAAGTGGCAATTTTGAAGGATGTCTTTATAGTGGTTCTTCAGATCTGTGTACCGAGAGACTGTTTTGTTCGAGTAAGGAAATTGAAGGAGTTTCTCATTTAACAATATCTGCACTTGGTACTCATCCTCGGGGGTTTCAGCATGATCACAATGGTAAAGCACAAACATCAGGTTTGAGGCATAAGGTACAATGCGGCCAGTGCGAAACTTCCGATGCATTTGTTTGTCGTAGTTCTCAGCAGTAAGGTGCAACTTATCCTTGAAGTAACCCATAAGAACTATCAGTGGCTGAAGGGTCTCTGCATGTCCAAACTGTAAGGTTACAGGTGAAGAAATGGGCACAGAACTAGAAAACAAAACAAAACACAGGAGTCAGTAAGAAAGCTAGTCATCTGCATTTAGAAGTATACACCAGTGACCTGTTCATTTGCTACCAAGCAAATTCTAAACACACACTGTTTCAGTTATATAATTGAAAATGTTTGGAAACGGTGTGTAATCAACTGATTTCTCAAATGTAAATTTAAATGTTTTTGTAAATCAATGACCGCTACAAATTTAGAAAAATGTAGGCCTTATTGTTATTTTTTTCTTAATAAAGTTACTCATATTGCCCACATCACTGGAGCAATTCAAGCCTCACTGTCAAGTAATATGAATATGGTAAGAGTGCAGTTAGAACTGCATGACCCCTAAGTCTTCCATGCAAATGGAAAGGTTAGTAGGCTTTCCAGGGCTAGGAGCGTGAAACTATGGCACCCTTAGGCACATACTGTGTGGTATGGAACACTGAGTGCAGAGTAGCATGGGCTACAGGTCAAGCAGCAGCTGGACTTCCCCTCCTGGGCCCTGTGCTTCGCATATGAAACCCTGGGTGAACAAACAGACAGCTGGATCTCCTGCCCAATCTAAGAAGTGGCACCAGATGCCATTAGTTGTGCCTGCATGTAGAGCAGAACGAACATGTAATCCGGGTGGGCAGACAGCTGGTTCACTATCCCCACTCCACACGTTGGGCCAGGGAACTGAACACAAAAGCGTGGGGGGTGAATGCAGTTGCTCCTTTGACTGTTATAGGGTTTTCGACCACAGCTTTATCTCACCACTCAGCTGGCCTGTGTGGGACTTGTTAGGAGGGCACACATTAACCCAGATGAGCCCAGCTGATCAGCCTTAGCCTGTGATGCATCCACCTCCTTTCTCTGGCAGATGTGTTGGGTAGCAGCCTACAAACTGCCCTGTGGCAGAAGTGGGTGAACATCTGGTGGCAACCTGACAGGCAGGTGAAATGCACGCAACTGTCTTGTTTTCACTCACTCTCTCTTTAGCAAAAAATCTCAGCGCCAAACCCTAGCCCTACCATCACCACCAATGAGACCTTCCCTTTCCTCTGCATGGGTGCTTGTTTCTCCTTTTGAAAATTAAGAATTGTCCTACTCATTTAAGAGAGGGATGAGTTGTAATAACTAGATTCTACAGTTCTTTCCCCCTTCTCCAGGATAAATCCTTTGAAAAAAACCCACAAGTCTCTGAGGAGAAACTTTTTGAATTTCCTGAAATATTTTATTAAAAGATAGAAAGGAGAACAAGGCAAGTTTACAATACAACAATGAAGTTGGAGTTGCCCAGATCAGCATTTTGTCCCAGACCTTTCCCCCTCACCCCCAGAAAAGAGCAGATGAACTAAGGTTGTTTGCCTAGCTAAGTAAGATTTTCTAAAACAAAAAACTTTAGTTTAAAAAACCAACCAAACAAAAACTGTTAAAGGCAGAACTGTTTCAAAAACAACAAAAAAGCTTTCCTTTTCAAAACCATTTCATAAACATACGTTTTCCCCTAAGTCCAAAAAATATGAAAATTAATTTCAATTCAAAAAACATTTCACAACATACATTATAACAAAACAAAAGGCAAAAAGCATGGAAATTATGCCCAAGTTTTCTATCTATATTCCATAATTTACCATCAACATTAAGGGAAGATCTGTATTTAATTTATTACCATACATACTTACTCATTACTATTTGTCATTAACTAAACTATTACAGGTCATTTATTTATTATTGTAACTTGCCCAAGAAAATTTTCACACTGCCTTAACTCTGTCCTTTTCTGCAGAATGGCATTGTAGCGAACCAATTGTATATGATTGTCTAAACTGACTGTAAAGAATTCATTGTATAAAGGTGCATACAATGTTTATACATGTAAAGAACAGAGTTAAGGCAGTGTGGAAAAAAAATTGTTGGCAACTTATGATAAATGTGACACGTTTTAAAAAAGGTAACCTTTTCAGTGCAATATGAGCAGTACAGATTTGTATTAAGTACTTTTCAGGAACACAATTCTGTACCATCTACCATAAGCTTCTGCAACCATTAGAGAACCATGGCTTGATCACTACAGAACTTCAAAACATACTTCTAACATTAACACAGCTCCACAAATTATGCACAGCAATAATTAGCATTTGCATTCTAAAGACTGAATTCGGACATGGGCGTGCAAGGGCAATAAGGAGAGGAGAACTCTTTCTTCTCCCCCCTCCTGTGTGTGTACTATACAGGGACTAGACACAGGCCTGCAGGGCAGGACAGACACTTCTGGCAACCAAATCAGAAGGGCAGCGGATTTTTTTCTCCCTTTTACAAATATACACATGTAGTAGGTTGGCCAATATTTATTATAAATATTTATTAGCCACCCCCTCATGCCTACGGCATCTTGGGGCAGCTTACAGCATCACACACACAAATAAAATACCCTAAAAGATCCATTAAAAAATATATAGCCCCATAAACTTTAAATATCATAAAAATATCTTTAAAATACCCCCCAACTACCCCACCCTCTCCTCAGAAGGCCTTGGCGACCAGCCTGGTCTTACAGGCTCGACGAAATGCCAACAAACCTGGGGCCAGGCAGGCTTCCTTCCGGGAGGGAATTCCAAAGCCGTGGCCCGGCCACCGAGAACACCCTCTCCATTGTGGCCCCCCGTTTTACACGGGGGACCTCCAGAAAGACGCCCCTGGTGGACCGAAGGCATCGCTCTGAGGCACGGAGGGCGAGGCGGTCCCAGAGGTATGAGGGGCCCAGACCGTGCAGGGCTTTATAGATCAACACTAACACCTTGAATCTGGCTCGATACGCTATAGGCAGCCAGTGCAGAGTACGGAGCACAGGTGTTATGTGCTCAGGCCGCCCCGTCCCCGTGAGGAGATGGGCCGCCGCATTCTGCACCAACTGCAGCCTCCAAACCAGAAACAAAGGAAGCCCCACGTAAAGCGCATTGCAGTAGTCTAGCCTCAAGGTGATGAAGGCATGGATGAGAGTGGCCAGGTTGGGCCTGGAGATGTATGGGCGCAGCCTCCGCACCAGATACAGCTAGCGGAAGGCAGTCTTAGCCACCATCTCCACCTGCCGATCCAGACGGAGGTCCGACTCCAACACCACCCCCAGACTCCGAACCTGCTGGGCTACCGGAGGACGAACCCCCTACAAGGGGAGCCAGTACCTCCCTCGCCCTTCCCACTACCATCACCTCCGTCTTATCTGAATTAAGCTTCAGTCTGCTCTGCCACATCCAATCCGCCATGGCCTCCAGACATTGGGAAACTAATGAGACAGCAGGACCTGGGTCAGTTTAAAACGAGAGGTACAGCTGAGTATCATCAGCATATTGGTGACATCGCACTCCGAATCCTCTCACGATCTCCCCCAGTGGCTGCATATGCACATTAAATAAAAGCGGAGACAAGATTGAACCCTGTAGAACACCACAGGTCAAGGCCCGGGGGCTTGATGTTTCAGCCCCCAGCACCACCCGCTGGTTTCTCCCCGAGAGGAATGAGTGGAACCACCCTAAGACAGTCCCGTCCACACACCCCAGGTCTCACAGTCATCTCAGCAGCAGTTCATGGTCCACGGTGTCAAACGTGGCCAAGAGATCTAGCAGGATCAGAAATGTTGAACATCCTGCATCCCTCTCCCGGCGGAAATCATCCACCAAGGCCACCAACATCATCTCAGTACCATAGCTGGGGCAGAACCCAGACTGAAAAGGGTCAAGGAAACCAATGCTATCCAAATGTGCCTGGAGCTGCAGTGCCACTGCCCGTTCAATAACCTTCCAATCCAGTGTCAAAGTTACTCTGGAGCGGAGCGATCTTGTCTGCAGCGTAGATGGCAAACTCTTCACAGTGGGCCTGGGACAAGTCCCCATCCAGGCGGAGGGAGGCCAGACTGACCAGCCCCCACACCACCTGGAACAGCTCCGCTGGACGCGACTTTGCAGACGCTATGAGGGCAGCAAAGAACTCCTTCTTTGCTGTCCTCACAGCCTCAACATAGGACCGCAAATGGGTCCTATGGAGAAGTCAGTCAGATTCAGAGTGAGTCAGAAGTCCGTCAGATTCAGAGATGGTTTCCCCACATCTTCCTCCCCAGACAAACTATTGATCTATTGCTTGTCAGATAGCAACCAACCTTGAAATCAGTAGTTCTAAGTTCGCTTTTCGGGCCTCTATTTTGAGGAAGAAATTTTCCCAAATTGATAAATCAGATAGCCTTGAAGGCCAGTTACGGACAACAGGATCTAATAATTTGATATAGGATTGATGCATATTACGAAAGTGTAAATGTACTACGGAACTTAAATTTAGTCAAGTTATATAATATATATAGTTGTAGAATTTTATTTATTTTATTATGTAACATGCGTGCATTTTTGTATTTTAAAATTTATAACATGATTTTGTTATGGCAATAGCCAAACGAATAAACTAAACTGACTGAGTCAGTCCGACGCCAGCGTTGCTCTAGTCTCCTACCTACCTGTTTCATACACCGCAGCCCCTCAGTAAACCAAGGGGCCCTGCGGTGACGAGACGGAGGGAGAAGACGTCTCGGAGCCACCCTGTCAATTGCCTCCCCCAGCAAGATGTTCCAATGCTGGACAAGATCGACAGAGCGGCCGTCGGGGTCTACGGTTAACTCCTTCAGAGCCTCCTGGAACCGCTGCGGTTCCATCAGCCTCTGAGGGCGGACCAACCTAACTGGTCCATTCCCCTTCTGGAGGGGGTGCACTGAGAGACTGGCTTGTAGGAGATAATGATCCGTCCATGACAAGGGCATGATCCTCACATCCCCCACTAACGGATCCCCCACCTCAAGGCCAAAGCAGAAGACCAGGTCGAGGGTATGCCCCCCCACATGGGTTGGGCAGTTGACCACTTGGGACAAGTCCATGGTTGCCATGAACTGACGCTCCGCTCCTACAAGGCCAGCGTCGGCATGGGCGTTGAAGTCCCCCAGGACTAAGGTCCTGGAAGAGTTCAGCGCCACCTCCGAGGCTAGCTCTGCTAGAGTGGCAAGGGATGCTGCCGGACAGGAAGGGGCCCAGTATACCAGCACCACCCAAAGGTTGCCCCCAGACAAATCAAACACCACATGGAGGGCCTCAATACCTGGAATCTCCCGAACTGGATATTTCCTAGCTGGCCATCTCTCTTTAAAAATAATAGCTACACTTCCCCCTCCCCGGCCCCTGTGCGGGGCTGGTGCTGCACAGCATACCTGGCCGGAACGACGTCTGCTAAAACTGGTCCTACCTCCTCGTCCAGCCAGGTTTCTGTAATACATGCAAGGTCCGCTACCTCATCCAGAATCAAATCCCGAATTACTGGGGCCTTATTCACAGTAGACCTTGCATTCAGCAGCAGCAGCCCTTTACAGGCAGACCTTAGACCCCGATCCTCTCTCCCCCTCAGGGAGGGGGGGGGAGGGGTGTGTGTGTGTGTGTGTGACACACACACACTCTTGACATCCACCAGGACCCTCAGTCCCCTGGAAGGACGAGTCACCTGTCTCCTTGGACCATACCGTCCTCGCCCCATAACCACCCCTATGGCCGCTCCTCCACTCCTGATTGCTTCATCCTGACCCCTACCCCCTGGTTGTTCGCCCTTCCGAGTTGCCCTCACCCCTCCTCTAGAGTTGCCCTCCACTCTCACAACTCCCACCCCACCCCAAAACACTCCCCTCCTGGCTGAGCCTCCCCCTCTCACCAGGAGGCTCTCCCCAACCTCCTGAGGCAACTCCCATTCTCTCACCATGGGGGAATGCCTCCCCTCTCCTCCCCCATCACTTCCCCCATCCAACCGGACAGCCCACTGCCACCAAGGGCCGGTACTAGACAACTCCCCCCACCATTGTACGTCGGGCATAACTGGCCCCCCAAATAATCCCTCCCTACACCTTCCCGTTGCCAACAGAGGTCAGTGCTTAAAACCTCCCCCCCACCCCTTACACCCACTCCCACAAATAACACCCTTCCCCCCCTACCCTAACAAGATGACTCACAAAAATAGTGGTCCCCCTAAGTCCCTGAAGGGTCCCAAAGGGTCACACCCTTTGGTCCGTGCTCACTAGTGGCTCCTCCTTGTACCCCCCCCCAGGTAGCTTCCGGGTCAGGGGGGGTCAGGCCAGGGCACCCAGCCCAGATGTGCTGGTTCCCCATACTCCCCCTAACCGTTTCTACTGTTTTTCCCCGTAGGTGACAAGCGGGGATTGAAGGCAGGCACGGGAGCAGCATTGGGGATCCTGCAGTGGTGGCTCTCACAGTGCCATCAGCACACACCCCCGGACCAGATAGAAAGGTGAGTCCAGCTGCCCTCTCCGCTAGCGGCTCCTTGTACCCACCCCCCCAGGCAGCTTCCGGGTCAGGGGGTCAAGCCAGGGCACCCAGCCCAGGTGCGCTGGTTCCCCTGACTCCCCCTAACCGTTCCTAATGTTTTTCCCCCGCAGGTGACAAGCGGGGATCGGAGGCAGGCACTGGAGCGGCAGCGGGGATCCTGCAGCAGCAGCAGCTCCCACAGCAGCGTCAGCACACCCCCCGGACCAGATGGAAAGGTGAGTCCAGCTGCAGAGGCCAAGAGCAGAGGCAGGAGTTTTATTAATTAACACGGGACTATTGGTTCTTTACTTGAGAGAGAAGTAGGTACAAACTAATTTGCTGTTATTCCAAGGAAAAGGAGATGACCTATTGAGCTACTTCATGTTCCTGACAGGAGTATCAAATCAGAATCCAAGTGCTGCTTGCCTTTCTTACTGATGAAAGAAAATAAGTTTTCTGGCAGTACCTCAGAAAGCAACACTCCATTGTGAAAGGCATTTTAAAAAAAAAGTTTATTGTCCATCTAGTAAACACATAGGACAAGCAAGTTCATTTAGGTAAGAGGTGATATTTGGCAATAACTACATTTTGAATGGTGTATAATAATGTTGAAATCCACCCACAAATAAAGCAAAGGTTTGACTGGTTTACAGAGAAGGAGTTCCACCAAACAAGAACTGAACAGAAAATATGTAGTACCCAACAATGGTTCAGTGAAAAGTTTATCTTTAAAAGGATCATATTTCAAGTTTGCCTAACAAATGTAAGATTACTGTACATGCCATGTGAAGCAAGGAAGATTTGAAAAAGCCTGTCTTAAGAGTCAAACATGACAATGCAATAATGCTGAAATTACACTCAAGAATTCTTATTACACTCAAAAGGGCATTCTTGTTAATTCTATGAAAGCTGTACATACAAGTCCAAAGAGATATCCAGCTCAAAGAGTATACTTCACAAAGAAGTCTCCAAGTTTAAGAAAACAAAACCTCTTACTCATTGTTGGGTAGCTCTGTGTGTTATACTAGCCATGTAGGACCCATGTTTGTGTGATCACCTAAACACACATCTGTCTGTATCAAATCCAGGGTGGCAGAGAAAAACTAGACCAGGGTGGGTCAAGTTCCCAAGAGCCACATACCAAAGCTTTCATGTTATCAAGAGCCACAAGACAGACTCCTTGATTGCAGATTCCCCCAATCCAGGGATGAAACAATACGGCTTTCCCCACAACTCCAGCCCACACCCCGAGCTCTGGCTCCCAGGCAGTCTGGTTGGTTTAGGCAGCTGCAAAATCAGCACAGGGCTTGCTCCCCCTTCTCCTACAGCCTTGGGAGGGTTCACAGTAGTGGTAATGGCAGGTCAGCTTCTCTTGCTCCAGAGAACACCACATGACCAGGCTTCTAGGAAGTCACTTATTGCAAGATCCACACATGGCTTCTGATCGGCCATTTGCCCACCTCTGAACGAGACCAGTCACCTTGTGTTTTAGTCCACATGTAGCAAGGGGTAACGTGGAAATGATGCCCCATAGCAGCCTGGTTGACTGAAGATATTTTTGGCTGACCAGGAATACTACTGCCTTCTGGTCTCTTCCTCAAAGGAATCTGGGGCTGCTGTGGGTAGAACCATGGGTATTCCCACGTATCTGCAGTAGAGTCACACCAGTAGCTCATGCATGTTGCTCCCCATGTTTGTACTGTGAGCATGTGTGGAACTATACCCACACACAGATTATCTGTGTTAAAACTGGACAAGAGACAAGACCGTACATTAAATCTGTATTAAAAGTGGTGTAGTAGGACAGTTTTGAAATTTTATCTATACAGAGCAAGATCACCTTTGCAGATGCAGGTTGAAAGCAATAGGAATTAAATCTACCCTAACAAGTTTCACCTTTTTCTAGCTATTGATTTGTGATTGTGTCACTTTTCTTAGTTTACTTCCTTATTTGCATGCAGGATACAATGCCATTCTTTTCCATGTTGAGTTGAGCTGGAATAAACTCTTTCCTTTGTTAGTCTTTCAAAATGCTGCAACACCATCATTTAAAAAATAAATGTAGTTAACCACAGAAGCCAAAACAGCAAAGACAGTAAGAGACACCCTTCAGAAATGACTATTTCTAGATTTCCCCCAAAGTATAGCCACTCCTGTGCTGGTCTAAGTGCTGCCTATGCTCCATTTTAAGGATTTATTTATTTATTTCCTGCAATTAAAAAATTGCAACTTCGACAGATCCCGCAGTTGTGTCAATGCCACCTCATGGTCAATTGTATCAAAGGCTGCCAAAAGATCGAATAGGATCAATAGGGTAGAATTTCCTTTGACAATCTCCAGGCGCAGTTCATCGACCAAGGCCACAAGTGCAGTCTCCATACCATACACATGACGAAATCCCGACAGAAACCAGTTGAAGAATCTGACAGCATTGAGATGAGCCTGGAGCTGTCGGGCAACTACCCATTCAATAAATAACCTTCCCTAAAAAGGGAAGGTTAGAAACAGGCAGATAGCTAGCTGGGGAATAAGCATCCAAAGAGTTTCTTAAGCATGGGCTAGACAACTGCAGTTTTAAGAACGTCTGTCATTCTCCCTCCTGAAAGGAGGCACTGACAACAACCCCATCCAGCAACAGACCCAGCGTCTCCTGGCTGGTTTTAACCAAACAGGATGGGCAAGAATCAACTGGTTGCCCTCACTGCCCCAAGCTCCTCCCCCACATCAGCAGGTAATACAGATTGAAACTGATCCAAATAAATAAGACAAGTCCAAGCTTCCATAACCTCAAACTCCAACTCTGCAGATAAAATGGCAGCACCCAAGTCGTGGTGAATACGAGCGATTTTGTCTGAAACATAGTTAAAGATGTCGAAGGAGGTATTAAATGACTCAATTTCTTGACGGAGGTAGATGGGATCAACCAGGCCCCTTACCACCTGGAAAAGCTCCGCTGGACGAAACTTTGCAGATGCTATGACAGCGGAGAAGAAAGCTTCCTTCGCCGCCATCACAGTCACAACAGAGTCCTTTAAAAACAAGCTATGACACAGTCAGCCAGCTTCAGCACGAGTTGAGCACCACCTATGCTCTGTCTACCCTGTGGCTTCAGCTGCTTCAGGACCTCCCCGCAGCAGTGGAAGCACACATCTAGGCGCAACCGTGTTGATGGCCATGGTCAAGATGCCCTTCCATGAAATGACACAGTCTTTGACGAAGTAGTCATCACGGTTGATAGGTAACACCCCCCGCCCCCGAGAGTTCGGGAAGCCAACTGGATCAATAAGTCCCTGAGGGCAAACCATCCTAATGGGTTTACCACCCTGACAGCATAAAAGGGTGGGGATCTGCACCTTCAGAAACTAATGATCCGATCATGACAATGGTGTCGTAACAAGCGTGTCTCCCAGGAGTCCTGAGGGTCTATTCTCCTTCCCCATGCCCAACACGACCCTAAATAGGCTTCCCCTCCAGCACATGATTTTCAATCCTCAACCCCCAAAATGGTCCACAAGGACCTAGGGAGATGGGTAGCTGGAGAGGGTCCCCTGAACCCAGTACCCCCCAAGGCAGAAGAGGTGAGAGTCAGGGAGACATCCTTCCCCCCCCTCCTCCCTGTACCCCAGGCTGATACCCTCACCTCTCACCAGGGAGCCAAGGTACTTCCTCCCACACACCTGTACTCCCATCTCCAACCCTCTCACCTTTTCCCCATAAGCCCACATCTCCCCCACCTGACAGGATGGTCATAACACTCCCACCCCACCTCAACATACCCTCTGCACCCCCCACCCCAAACCTGGCCATGCTTCTACCCCCTCTCACCAGGGGGCCATAGCACAACCCCCTCCACCCCTGCCTGTGCCCCTGCCACTCTCACTTAGGGCTATGGCTCCATCACCCCATATCCATTCCCACCCACCCTCCTCCCCCATGCCCATACCACCTTCACAGGAGGGCAGGGCATTCCCCGACTCCACCCACAGCCCCCCTCTTACATGGGGGTTGTAACAAAATCCTTTCCCCTCCCACATCCCAACCACACTTTAAAATCGACTTTAAAAAACAACCCTTCCACCCCCAACAAGCCCATGAATGCCCACAAACGTCCACTGCCTTTGGAGCAGGTTTTTGGCAGCCACCTGCAGGTTGTAAGCAGCTTTATAGTCCTGGAGAGGGCAAGAGGGCAGGCCCCAGGTGCAGCAGGAAAAACCAGGGTTACTTACCTGTAACCTTGGTTCTTCTTTGAGAGGGGCTCCATCACGCACACCAGTGGGTTCTGTGCCTGTGTGGTACCAGCAGTCTGATGCCTCTTCAAGCAGCTTATCCACATGCCCTCAGAGCCCATGCCTGATGGGCCACCATTTTGACAGGCTTCTGGAGTCACTATGTAAGGCAGGGCAGGATGAGAGTTACTTTAGTTCCTTCCAACTGCCAAGTGAGGCTGTTGAAGGAAGTTCTTCTCCTTGCAGTACCTTCTGACACAGGATTTTACCTCAACAAAACAGTGTTTACACCATCTTCTATAGCTCTTGTTAAAAAGAAATCTTCATCGAAGTCCTGTTTCTCCCCTCCACCCACCTTCCCTCTGCGGGACAGGGGAGGGAGACCAAGCGGCCTGCTGCTCCAACATGCCAAACACTCCAAAGACAGGAGGCTTCAAAAAATGTAACACTGCAGCTTAAATATGAAAGTTTGGCAACTTTTACACCCTTCAAATATACTTTTTCATAAGACCTTTATAACCAAACAAGGAAAATACTAACCTATTCAAAGGTTATGCCAGACTTCAGTGCACAGGAGTGAAGTTTATTCCACAGATTGGCTTTGTGCCAGTATGAATACATACACACTACCAAAGTAGCACCCAATTTTTTTGGGCCAGTGTCACCCCATTTTGAGTCAAATATAATCCTGTGACCCAGAGAGCAAAGGCATGCCAAGTGTATCAAAAATCAAATATCAATTGGAATTGCAACCCCAGCCTCAGTCAACATGAGTCCACTTGGGGTCCAAACCACAACAATTTACCATCTTGCAGTTGCCCATATTGACATTAATACTGCATGTGAAACCGTTATGCAAACAAGTTTTGCTCAATACCAACTGCAGCACTGCCATTACAATAGGTAACTGCTGTTATTTCAAAGAAAAGCTAGCAGCAGAAACATTGCCAAAAAAGATAAAGCCAACAAAGCAAGCAGGAAGCTTTGGACCAAACGGCTGTAGAATTCTTATTGCATCATCTGATGACTGTTAACTCCCACAACAGGCGTTCACATGTGCTGAAAAATGCACATGTATAGCCATGGTTCTTCCCTAGAGCTGCAGTCAAGAGCCCACTTGGGATCTCAGCAGGACTCACAGTCAAGAAAAGAGGAGATCCTGCTGGCAGACTGGGACAGTAGCAGCAATTCCATGCCTATGGGGCCTGTGTGGGAGGGATTTCCTGCTTATCTGCTGTTTGGCAGCAAGCAGATCACCCCATCTCACCCAAATTCATTTCTGTGGGTCCACAACTATGGTTGGCTATGACCCTTTTTGCACAGACACTCCAACACTGATAAAGTGGGTGTTACATATTATTATACATGTTGCAGGGCACCCAGAGCACACCTGCAGCCCTGCAACATGTATAATAAAATGTAACACCCATTTTATCAGTGTTGGGAGTGTGAGAAAAGGGGCTATATGTGGGACTACACTACAGCTCCACATTTTTTTCTACATTTTTCTGAACACAGTTTCATTCTCTTGGGATGACGACTCATTTTTTGGAGTGGCATCTAAAAGATCTGTTTTTTCCAAATCTGTGAAATTTCTGGTGTGCCTGACTTTTTAAAAAGTTATATAGCCGTAACTTTTGCCTGCCACATGTTTCTTTCCTTACCTTTTAATAGGTTAGTATTTTCCCTGTTTAGTTATAAAGGGCTTGTGAAAAAATATATTTGAAAGGTGTAAAGGTTGCTAAATATTTTCACATTTAAGTCATGCCCAATAAGTGTTCTGTTGGGTAATACAATTTTCTTCCTCTTGCTACTCATGGAAGTGCAAACAACTAATACACAGACATTACTAATCTGAACTCAGTAGCAGTTTGGTATTACAGGATCATTTTGATTAGTAAATAATACATTTATTTGTTTTGATCATAGGTCACAACAATATACAATATCAGAAAGAACAAACAGAAGCTACACTAAAATAAATTACATTCAATTGCATTAGCACAGAACACCACAAGACATTCTGAGCTAGCCAGATTTATTTGGTCAATATAAAATAAAAAAAATAAAAATAAAAAAAATAATTCAAAGTTTAACTAAACTGCCTAACTGAGTCAGACCAATGGTCCATCTTAGCCCAGTATTGTCACAACCTTACACAGCAGCAGGGGTTTCACATTTGAATCCAAATCCGGCTCTTCCAGGGTTTCTGGCAGAGGTCATCCCGGCGTGCTACCGGATCCAGGGCCCCAGCAGAGGCCTCCCCCAGGCGTGCTACCAGGGATCCTGAAGCGGAGATGCCGGGGATTGAACCTGGGACCTTACGTGCAAAGCACATGCTCTTACCACTTGAGCTATGGTCCCACCCCATATAAAAAATAACTGCATCAAAAGTGGTAGGACAAAATATGTAGACCTAGACAGAAGTACTAACACTCAGTTTAACTAAAAAAGTACACTTTTGAGCAGCAAGGGCATGGGCTAAGTTGGCCACTTTCAATACAACTGATCTTTAGGATTAGCCAACAAATAGGACAATTTTAATGCTGTACACCAGTGTGTGTTCCCTGCTAAGAGAGGGGTCATTAATTTAGTTCTTACTCCTGCCATAGCCAAGCAACCAAACAGATAGTGAGGAAGATCCTCAGTCTGCTCCATACCACAAAAGCAGAACCTCAGGCTATACAGGCTCCCTCTATATCTACACCCAAACTGCTGAAAGCATCTGCTGGAACCTCAGTAATGTCAGAGCCCTACGTACTGTAAAATTATTAACCGTGATCAAGTAGTGTATTTGGAATATTAGTGTAAAATAGGAGGAAGTGTCCCAATCAGTTTGACAAGATGTCAGACTGGAAGCTATGTTCAACCAAGTTTTATACCGAATATAAATGAAGTTCTGCCTACAGTGGAGTCAGCAAGTTCCAACATCAACTTCAGTGATGTTGCAGTTTCATACTATAAGCTTAAAAATCAACCTGGCTTAAGAAAAATCTCACATTAATTCATAAAACACAAGCTAAATATGATCAAAAGGAATTTTTCCCTTTAAAGACTGTACCAAAAGTGTTTTCATCAAATCTTATGACACTAAGATTTCCAAGACTAAGTTCTTTTCTCAGCTAACTGATCTTATGAGGAGCCCTTCTGCTCAGCCTTTCCATCTGTAAAACAAGTTGAATCTTACTTCTCTAGATCCGTCACTCACTAAGCCAGCTTTCATAAGCAACATGTTAACTTCTTTTCAGTCAACATAGATCATGTATGTGACAGAAGTACTTCAAGCTATATATACATTTACCAACAAGAAACCTCCAGTTTAAGTGAATAACAGATTAACTAACCAAAAACCCACCAGAATAAGGAATCAGTGATGCCTCACGAACATTCAACTAAGCACAAAAAAACAAGGAAATGGAAAATTAAGGCTCCCACATAAATTTACTAACCAAAAACCTCCACCTAATAAAATAAAATAAAAATAAAAATAAAATTAAAATTATAAACAGTTTAGGCACACATTAAATCACAAACCAAAAAACCACCACATAGAACTAAGCACCAAAAAGGAAGGAAATACACAATTAAGGCTCTCACAACTTGCACCCCATGTAAAAGGAAAAAAAGACACCAACTCTGACACTGAATAACCCGGAGAACAATGAAAAAAATTATTCCACCATCAAGTATACAACATGGTCGCCTTAACTTGTGCCCGGATGTTAACTTCTCATGTACTTCAAGCTATATATAAACATACCCCTCATGAAAAATGTTGCTTTTTCTAACTGTACAGCTTATAGTTGGTAGGTTTGTGGCAAATTTGCCAGAATCACCTCTTCCCTACATTTAAAAAAATAAACAAAAAACCTTAACTGTAGTGAATGACCTTTTCCTCACCAATCATAAAATTTTAATGACTGCAAGAGACACGCTATCTTATGCCGGCAGTACTCAAGTTAAGGGAAAGAACACTGACACCTTGGACTTTTGAAACAGGGCCAAAACCAGTTTTTATTATGCAGCTAACAGAGACATGAGTTACCAGTATAGTTTACGAAAACAAGTGAAAGTTGAAGATATAAATATATGGAATTTCATTGAAGTTCTAGGATGTAACAGAATATTGAAGTTACCAAAGATAGAATAAACTTGGAACACTTTTAGTCCATTGGTACATTTAAGTGACAACATAAACAGTTGGAGCATCTGGGTTTGCAGAAAGAATTTGGGGGGGGGGGGGAGGAAGTTCTTTGGCAAGTACTGGAAGCCTATTAAACAACCATAAGACACACATATGTATGTTTCTTTTCCACGAGTTTACAGTAGTTTATTCTTCTCATGATAAAGAACAAAGTGAAGGTACCATAACACATGTACACACAAATATAAATGAACTAAAGAATGAACTTTGATACTACTTACCTACACAACTCATTAAAAAAAGAGTTTCAACATACCTTAATTTTACTTTTAGAACTTTGACAAAATCCTATGTCAAACGGTCAATAAAACTGAATATGTATATTGACCATCAAAATATATTTGGCTTTAGCATACGAAGGACCAACATGAACTTCATATGAAAAGAGGCAGTCTACTTGCATTTCTACATTGTATGTATAGAGATTCCTCATCCACCCCAATTCATTCAAAAATTTGCAATCATATGTAGGTGAAGTGTTGTGGATTATGGTCTCCGGATGTGGAAGTCATTGTTAGGCTTAATGTCACGTTGGGTCAATAGTTTTGGGAAAAGGGTATCTAACTTTCAAACTACAGAAGAAAAATGAAAAGCTATTTTCCTTGAGACAGGCTAGAATTCTGTGTAACGTTTGTGTTGTGCATCTGGTTCATTTAATATTTAAATTTTGGAAATGGCAGTCCTGCCAATGGCAGTGAAGGTGATCTCTGACCCCTCTCACATCAGTAGGGCTGCCATCTTCTCTCTCTTGTAACTTTGGCAAGAACAGCCATGGCAGCAGAAAGCCAGATTCTACTTCTCCTCATGCCTTGCTGAGAGCACAGCCCTCATCTTGCATGGCTGTAACATAGGGAGATGCAGTCAGATCACAGTGACTGCATCCCAGCCTCTTCAGGTGCGACTGAAGAACAGGTCCTGTTCGTCCCACTGTACAGCCCTGACATGGGCAGTATTCTCCACACCTCAGCCATACAAAACCCCCTAAACCTTCCCAACCCTACCGCAACCCCCTAATACCACCACCCCATTTCCCAAACTATCACAATCCCCAATTTATCGCTGCTTGCCAGATGCCGGTTTCAAACTAAAAAAACAAAACAAAAAAACCAAAAACCAGCACAGCAACTAAGTGCCTCCCCAATACCCCTTGTTGTATGAACAATATTGATGAAACAGTACTCAGAGGGAGGCGCTCCTGCAGCGGAACATGAACAGGTAGTCTTTCTGATATGTGGTGCCCAGACCATTTAGGGCTTTAAAAAGGTAAAAACTAGCACCTTAAATTGGGCCCAGAAAGCTATAGGGTGCCAGAGCAAACTTCAGAGCACTGGTGTGATGTGGTCCTGGTGCCTCGTCCCCCAAAGAATGCGAGTTGCTGCATTCTGCACCAGCTGCAGCCAGTCACCAAGTGCAGCCGCAGGTAGAGCACATTGCAATAATCTAGCCTTGAGATGATAAAAAACCATGGACGAAGGTGGCCAAACCTGAATTGGAAAGAAAAGGCCGCAGCCTCCCAACCAGATGGAGCTGGTGAAACACGCTCCTAGCCACTGCCGCAACCTGACAATACAGATGCAGCAGGGAAACCAGCAGCAGTCCAAGGCTGCGAACCGAGTGAACCAGAGGGGGTCGGACTCCATCAATAAGAGAAGTCCCAATCTCCTCCAGGTCACAAGGCTGGCCAACCATCACCACCTCAATCTCATCTAGATTTGGATTCAATTGGCTCACCCTCATCCAGTCCCCAACAGCAGTCAGGCATCAATTAAGCATCAAGACCACATGGTCCAAGTCAGATGAAAGAGGTAGAGTTGGGTGTCATTTGTGTACTGATGGCACCTCACCCCAAACCTCCAAATGACCTCGCTCAACGGCCTCAATATACACGTTGAACAAGAGGAGAGACAGAATAGAACCCACTGGGATCCCACAGGGGAGGTCCTGAGAGCACAATGAGCAATCGGCCATCACCACTCTCTGATCTCCCTGACAGGAAGGAGCGGAACCACTTAAGAGCAATCCCATGCACCCCCACCGGGTCCCACAGTCGCGTCAACAACCTCTCATGTTCAATGGTATTTAAGGCTGCTGAAAGATGTAACAGGATCAACAAGGTAGAATTTCCCTTGTCAATCTCCAGACACAGGTCGTTGACCAAGGCCACAAGTGCATTCTCTGTGCCATACCCAGGGCGAAAACCCAACTGACATAGATCCAAGAATCCAACAGCACTGAGATGAGCCTGGAGCTGTCAGGCAACCACCCGTTCAATAGCCTTCCCTAAAAAGGAAAGGTTAGAGACTGGCTGATAGCTGGCCGGGGAGTCCGTATCCAGAGATGGTTTCTTAAGCAGGGGCCAGACAACCACAGTTTTAAGGATGTCGAACACCCTGCCCTCCTGTAGGGAGGCACTGACAACCCCAGCCAGCAATGGCTCCAGTGTCTCCCGGCTGGCTGTCACCAACCAAGATAGGCAAAGATCTAATTCACAACTGGTTCTCTTTATTGCCCCAAGCACCTCCCCAACTTCGGTAGGCGATACCGACTGAAATCAATCCAGACAGGGCTTCCATAACCTCAAACTCCGATTCTGCAAATGAAGCCGCAGCACCCAAGTCATGGTGAATAAGAGTGATTTTTTCTACAAAGTAATTAATAAAAGTGTAACAGGCGTTAGATTACTCCATTTCTGGGTGGAGGGAGTTCAGAACCACCAGGCCACTCACCACCCAGATGAGCCTTTGCAGATGCTATCATGGCAGAGAAAAAAGCTTTTTTCCTGGCCATGACAGCAACAACATAGTCCTTCAAAAATGATCTATGCTGCAATTGGTCGGCTTCAGCATGAGTCAAGTGCCACCTGCGCTCTAACCGCCTACCCTCATGTTTCAGCCACCTCAGATTCTCCACATACCAGGGGGACCTGTGCTGCCGCAGTGGTGGAAATGGATGCCTGGATGTAACAGTATCAATGGCCATGATCAAGATGCAGTTCCACAAGGTGACCAGGTCATCAACCGCGTAGCCACAAAAGTCAGTAGGTAAATCCCCCAGAGAATTCTGGAAAGCAACCGGATCCATTAGGGGGCAGACCAACCTAACTGAACCACAACCACCCTACAAGGAGATAGGAAGGCTGAGAACTGGGCTTTCAGAAGGTAATGGTCCAACCATGGCAATGGTGCGGTAACACCCCTGGATAATCGGAACCCCTGTATTCAGGCGGGTACAAAACGTCAAATCCAACATGTGCTCCGCCTCATGTGTTGGCCAGATATTATCTGGGATAGGTCCATGGTTGTCATGGTGGCCATGAACTCCTGCTCTCTCCCTGAAAGGCCAGCCTCAGTGTACATGTTGAAATCGCCCCAAGACAATAAGTCTAGGCGACTTCAACACCACCTCTGAGACTAACTCAGCTACAGCAGTTAGGGAATCTGCCGTGCAGCAGCATAGTTGGTACACCAAGAGGATTCCCAGTCTATCCCTAGATAAATCTAATACAAGGTGGACACACTCTATATTGGACAAGTTAGGAGCTGGATACCTTCTAAAAGATCAAGGTGTCTTTAAAGATCATAGCCACTCCATCCCCCGGGACTCTGAGCCGAGACTGATGTTGCACAGAGTGCCTGGCTAGCACCTTTTGGGACAATACCAGCCCAGATGCTTCATCCAGTCAGGTCTCTATAATGCATAGGAGGTCAGCAGCGAGATGTATTATCAGCCACCGACCTTGCATTAAGCAGCAACAGTGACATATTGGGACCCTACTGGCCTTTACCCCCAAATATCCCAAGACACAGGTAGAGTTGGACAAGGAACAGACAACAGGTGCCTCACCTGAAAGTCCGGATGGTTTGCCCTTCCTCGCCATACCTCCCCATGCTCAACACGAACCCAATAGCTGCCACGATCCCCTCACCCCCACAAGGTTCCCCTCTCTGGCTCTCAATCCCCACCCTCCAAGGATAACAACAATCAGAAGGGGGAATGGGTAGCCAGAGTGGGTTTCCCCAAGCCAGCGCCTTCAGAGGTAGAATCATCAGGCAGGCAGGTGGAGAACCTTCCATTCTCCCCACCATACCCCCCAAAACTCCCCCACCCCTTCCCCTCCATGTCCGTTCCCACCACCACCACTGGGTGCCAGGGTACTCCCAACCCTCTCTTCCCCCTCCCTCCCATGCCCCAATCCCCCCTCTCACTGGAGGACCATGGCATTCCTCCCTGCCCAAACCCCTATCTCACAGAGGGGCCAGTGTACTCCTACCCCTACTTCTCCCCTCACCCCCTCAAAATCCATACCCCCCCCTTACAGGGGGGCCAGGACGCTCCTTCCATTCCTCCTCTCACAGGGTGCTTATTACAAAACCTTTCCCCCGGCCAATACTCCTCCTCCCCCCCACATCCCACCAATTAAAAACAATTAAAACAGCCTTAACAAGCCACACTTTCCATGCCCCTGCCCCCAAACAGCTAACTAACAACCCACAAATGGGCCTTTGGCAGCCACCGCAAGCAGTCAGGCTTTATGTAGCCCTGCAGAGGGTGGGTGTGGGCAAGATGACAGGCCCCAGGTGCAGGAAGCAGCAAAGCCTCGCTGCAGGTACACCTCTTTCCTCCGTGCAGGCAGTCCGGCTTTATATAGACCTGCAGAGGGTGGATGTGGGCAGGATGACAGGCCCCAGTTAGGCCACTATCTAACAATACTGCTGGACAATGACCTAGCCAGTCCTTTCTTTTCTTGGTGGCATTTTGATGAAAGATTAAGTTGAGAACAGACTCTAGGTGCGAGACCCAAAAAGATATAATGCAAAGCTAAAATGGAACATTCTGAACGTTCCCAAAAATCTCAAATTGGTTAATCTCAGAAAATTAGTGGGGCTTATGAATGAGTGATGCGAGGATTTGAGATACAGATCAACAAGAAGACATGACCATTGTAAGATCATGGAAGGTAGCCCCATGGCGAAGTCTATTCAAACAGACGCCTCATTTCGAACCCTATTTGGATCAGTTAGGAAACCCAAAATTATGGCGGGCATATACCTGCCTTTGTTTTCAGTTAGTACGGATGGCAGTCGCGGAAGGCAGGTGGCATCGTATTCCCCTGTCGTGGAGACTTTGTAGTTGTTCTTTGGGAGAGTTGGGGACTATTGATCACTTGGTTCTGAGATGTCCTTTTTTTGATGATCTCTGGGCAATATGGCTAGCTTCCCTGCTGACTAGTGACTCCAGTTTTGGAGTTGAGGGATCCTACCACTATCTACTTACCCAAACTCAGGAGGAGGCAGTAAAGGCTTTGGCCTCCTTTACTCTCTTAGCATCTAAGAGGGGTCTACAGGCATCTTACAGGCAACTCCTGGCTAACTGTAGACCACTTAAATGGTATCATATTATATCAATAGGTTAAACCTTTCCATAGTAACCCCTGCGGAAGGGCAAGGTTTTTGGCCCAGGTTTCCCCTTGGCCTCCCTAATTGCTTAGTATTCAAGAGGGAGCCAATATTAATTCCAGGCGAGCTTTAGTTAGCTTTGGGATATATGTATGGTGTATTTTTATTATTACTATTTAGTTCTTTTAATCTACTACATTTGTATCCCCTTTTGGGTACAGGTTGCAATATTTATGTTTATGTTTTATTGTACATGTTTATTTTCTGTTGACCATGGCGAAAGCTAGCATCTTAATAAATTGAATTGAATGAGTGATGCATGAACACTAGCCATTCAACCATAAAAGGGAAAAGTAGTGTTTAGAACACTGAAATACTTAAGTTTATTAAACACATGAGTCTTAAGATATCAGAGACTAAATCTACGCCCTTTTCACACAAGACATCCCCCCATGCCCACGCTGCATAGGCATTGGGGGGGCTGCCCATGTGACCGCTGCAACCAGTGGGTGGGGGTGCATGCACGCTCCTGTGTTCCACCAAGCGCCCATACACAGAGCAATTGGCAACAATGAAGGTTGCTCCGTGCATGGAGATGGGTGTGTCCCCGTGACTGCCCCCACCACTGCTGCGCACACCCCACTGCAGCCCATGTGAAAAGGGTCCTAGTATGCATCTTCTAGGCCATCCCCACACAATGCGGCATCAGTGCCTTACATATTTTTCCAGTGCTTTATATAGTGGAGTTTACCAGCGGAGCTGTTCCAGGTGGTGAGGGGGCTGGTCAGTTCAGCCTCCCTCCACCGGGACGTGGAATCTTCCATGGCCCACTGTAACATGTTTGTCAACTACTTTGCAGATAAGATCTTTGGTGCTGTAGTTTCTGCAGAAGGAAGAGTCAGAGGATGCGGAAGTCATGTCTGGTTTCATGGGATTGGTTTCAGGAGGTGCTGCCAGCAAGGGCTGTGGATGTTCTGGGGGCAGTTAGGGCCACCTGTTGTGAACTGGATCTGTGCCCATCCTGGTTGGTCAAGGCCTGCCAGGAGACGTTAGGGTCCTTGCTGGCAGGGGTGATCAACACCTCCCTTCTAGAGGGTAGAGTGCCGGAATGTTTGAAGGAGGCGGTGGTCCAGCCTCTGCTCCAGAAGCCATCGCTTGCCAGTTATCGGCCAGTGTCTAACATTTCCTTTTTAGGGAAGGTTACTGAATGGGTGGTGGCTCAGCAGCTCCAGGAGCATCTAGATAGCCACAGCTTTCTAGATACCTCCCAGTCTGGCTTTTAGCCAGGGTATGGCAGAGACTGCACTTATGGCCTTGTTTGACGACCTGCGCTAGGAGATGGGCCAGGGACGTTTGACCTTACTGGTCCTATTACATTTCTCAGCAGCTTTTGATGCAGTAGATCAGGTCTTGCTTGCGGGACCAGGCAGGATTGGGTGGGACAGTTCTACAATTACTCCGTTCCTACCTAACCGGTAGGACCCAACAGGTGGTGCCAGGCAGTAAGTCACACACCCCCCCCCCCCATGACCTCTCATGTAGTGTCCTGCAAGGTTCTATTCTGCCCCTGTCATTAGGCGAGGTCATGAGATGGTTCAGAGTGAGTCTTCATCAATATGCTGATGACACTCGGCTATACCTCTCATTTTCATTGGACCCAGGCCCGGCAGTCTGTGCTTTCCCCCAATGTTTGATGGCTGTGGGGGACTGGATAAGGCAGACCTGACTGAAGCAGAATCCTGACAAGACGGAAGTAATGTTGGTGGGGGAAGTGGCGGGTGTGACTTCCCCCGTCATGGATATTTTCATTGGACCCAGGCCCGGCAGTCTATGCTTTCCCCTGGTGTTTGACAGCTGGGGGGGACTCGATGAGGCAGAGCTGACTGAAGCAGAATCCTGACAAGACGGAGGTAATGTTGGTGGGGGAAGTGGCAGGTGTGACTTCCCCGTCATGGATTTCCCCCCCCCGCCCCTTGGCTGGTCTCCCAAGTGCGGAGTCTGGGGGTGGCTCATGGATTCCCGGCTCAGCCTGGATATCCAGGTGGAGACGGTGGCTTTCCGCCAGTTACATCTGGTTCAGCGGATTCAGCCTTCTGTCTCGGACTCCGACCTGGCCACCATCTTTCATGCTTTTTTTACCTTGAGACTGAGCTACTGCAATGCGCTCTACGTGAGGCTACCCTTGGTGATGGTCTGGAGGCTGCAGCTGGTGCAGAATGCGGTGGCCCAGTTCCTTACAGGGTCGGGTCACCGGGACCACATTACACCAGCGCTCTGTTATCTGCATGGGCTGCCTATCTTCTTCTGGGCCCAATTCAAGGTGTTGGTTCTCACCTTTAATGCCCTACATGGCCTCGGCCTGACCACCTCACTCCCCAGGTCGTGGATCGGCCCCTGTGGTCTGCTGGGGGTGTCTTCTTGGAGGCTCACCGAGTAAATCGGGGGGGGGGGGGCNGGGCATTCTCGGCAGCCACACCTCAACTGTGGAACTTCCTCCTGGAGGAAGCTCACCTGGCCCCAAACCTGCTGAATTTTCATCGGGCTTGTAAAACCTGGCTGTTCTGCCAGGCATTTGATGGAGGGAAATCTTATGTAATATTTTAATTGAATTATTATTATTTTGTTTTTATTGTTGTAAGGTGCCCCAAACCACCTGTGGTCGAAGAGAACGGGGTATAAGAATTTAAAAAACAACCACTTGCACTTCTTTGCCTTGGGGGGACTGCTGAATGGTGTAATTGGTTTCAGTATCCTCAACAATCTCCTTGAGAAATGTGTTGCTTTAGAGACTAATTACAATTGTACACAAGTCTGGATCATCAGGATTATAGTGAAAGAACAGTACTGGCCTCACACTTTCCCATGTTTGTCTTTTAGTAAAAGTGAAATTTTATATTCTGTAAACATCTAAACAAAGCCATCTTATTAAACCTACCAATTTACCTGTGGTTGTTCCCATCCCCCAGGGCACTAATTGCTGAAGAACATACACCTTCCTTTTCCTTGTAGATTGCATAACAGTGCCGCATGAGCCAGCAAAAAGCAGAGAAGCACTTCTCCCTATGAGACAAAACTTTAAACTTCAAGAACTGCTAACCCCTTAAAGATCTCATTTTTAAAACTGGTGTGGGAAGAGATCTTTGAATAAAATTGAATGAACTGAGATTGTTTAGCCTATTAAAAAAGAGGTGAACAATGTAATTTGCTGCTATAAGCAATAAGGTGCCCTGGTGTCTCCAGCCCCTGAAGATAGGATTAGACACAATGGGGTTAAATTAAACATCAGGCAGTGGAATAGTTTGCCAAAGGAGGCTGTAGAGTCCCCATCACTGAAGTCCTTTAAGAAGTAGGTTAAGCAGACACCTCTCAGGGATGATGTAGGTACACTGGATACTTCTCAAGGGCAAGGGGCTGGACTAAATAACCCCTTTTTTCAAGGTTCATCTATCTATCTATATATCCGATGCTATATTTGGGGATACTATTACATTTACAGAAAGTCAGGAGAGTTTTGGTGAGGCGATCTGAAGGTTAATGGCCAAGGGGAGGAGGGAAAAACCCCTGAGATGCTTCCAACCTCTTGTGGGGCTCTAGCTCTCTTGTTTTAGATAGTCTGATTTCACACCCTCTTTCCGCTTTTAGTATTGTTTGCTTAAACCCATTTTTAAAAAATGACAGTTATCCAAACTTCCAATCCTGCTTCAAGAATCCTGCTTCCTAGTCTTAGGAGGCACTGGCTTCAAGGCAACCCACCTTTTCCTCTGCTAGGTGGTGGGTAACGTTCATACTCTGCAGTCAATGGGCTTTAGCATTATTTGGGAATGTCAGGTCAAATCTCAGATCACATTCACACCTTCTGCAGCGACTAGCCCTGCATAGATTTTGGCTCCGGGAGAGAATACACACAGGGTTTGGCTGGTGTAAAAGCAAGAGCCCTCCCCCTCCCCCTCAAATGCAGCTTTGCCTGCAAACCTCTGCAAAAGTACAGAGCATGGAAATCCAGCTCTGTATTTTTGTGGGTGTTTGTCAGCAAAGCCACGCCGGGCGGGGGGGGCTTTTACACCGGCCAAACTCCACACACATTCTGGCTCTTGGATTCTGGCCTGGAGTCAAAATCTGTGTGGGGCCGGCTGCCACAGAAAATGTGAAAGTGGTCTCTTGAAATTTGTTTGTATAGAAAAAAATCAATTAATAAAAGAATTGACTCATTTAGATTTAAGGCAAAAATTTTGTTACGTTATTTTCCCTTGTGCAATTCAAGTAAATAAATAAGACAAAATATAGGATATATTTCATCTGAATGACAAATCTAAGCTCTCAGAAGCATTTCTTGGGCAAAGAAAAGGATATAAACTGTGTGTAGGGGTGGGGTAGAATTGAAAAGAGAAACTAAAAGAAGGGGTCTTTCCGATGCTGGATTTCTCCTGTCCTAGTAGGGTTAATAGTAGGATACTGCCTGCCTCCTCCCAAGCTGGGCCCTACAGCAGGTATGTTCTGTTCTCTCTACTCTGGTGGTTTTTAGACAGGGCACACCCACGGACCTGGGCGCCTGTTTGAAGGTGGCATGGGTGGAGGCGAGCTCCCACGACCGATGCACTGTCCGTTCATACCCCCGCACAAAGCAACCCGGGTTCTTCCAAGTTGCTCCAGCAGCAGCATGAACGGGCTGTGCAGTGCACACTGACCGTACACCCATCTGTCACCGTCTGAAGGCCTCCTATGTACTAAAGTGTGCAGCAGAACACAGAGCCTGCCCCCTAGACAGGCCCATCTAAAAATGGCCTCTGTCCCATGCGTTTGTGCCCCACTTCTTGGACACAACAGGCTGGAGGGTGAAGCTCCAATCTTGCCTACAACTCATAGGTGTAGGAGTTTTTCCAAACTATTAGCACACAAAACAACTTTTCCTGCCTTCAAAAGATATGGTGGTCGCAATGGCTACTTAATCTCTTACTCCATTAACCAAGCAGCTCCCAACTCATTAACTTCCCACCCCTAACAGCACCACAGGCAGAGATGTGTAAATGGGGAATGCTGTCCCCAGACCAAAGGAAAGTGACCACCTCCTTTCGTCTCCTCACCATGCCACAGGGTGGGGATGAAGGATCTATTCTCCACCCTTAATTGTGGATTGTGTTTAGTTTGCTAACTGTAGGCTCCAGGCTGGCCCCAGGAGACTGCAGCTGCAATTCCAGAATGCACAAGAGCTGGTGTTTTCCTACCGGCTATTTCTAAGAATCACCCTCCTGCCATTTACTCTTGAGAAAGAAAGATTCCTTCCAGCTGCAGACTCCTCAATGCACCTACCCCTTCCTCCCAAAGGCACACCCCCGAGATTAGTGGCAAAGCCTCACTGACTTCCCTTTTTGCCCAACCCTATGGCAACTTTAGAACATGCCTGTGATTAATGTATGAAGAGCAGCAACTGAATGCACCCAGGGTGTCCATGCACATATGCCAAGGCTGCTTATTGCACAAATGATTCCTCTGCTAAGTTTCACAAGAGTTCAGATTTCTACAAGCCTGCATCATTTTTCAGTTTATCTGTAGATACTACTTTGAGTACACTTGTTTATTAGCCTCCGTTTCAAGTTTTATTGCTTTATGGTTCCACATTCTTATTTCAAAAACAAATATGAAAATGGCTTGCATTGGGGGTGTGAAGGAGCACTGCAGTAAGGCAACAGCAGTGCTCCCCACTGACACTGGAAGTCCCTTAGGCTTACATTGATGGCAGTAAAAGTTATTTTTAATAGCAAAGGCCTTTTCTAACGGGCCTTCATAGCATCCTCTGACCCTCCCCAAAATATGTAGTTAACTCTTATGAATGTTAATTATGGATCACAAATAATTTATCTACCTTGATTTCTTTGAGGCCAAGCATCTCTATCAGAACTAGTTTTGCAGAAGTTATCTGAAATCAGTTCAAACTATCTTCCAGTGACTAGACACATGGCTGTTCCTTAAAGAAGCCTGAAGTGCCTTCAGAAAGTCATAAACGGAGGTTACTTACCAGTAACTCTGTTCTTCGAGAGAGCTCCGCGTATTCTCACTCTTGGGATATACTTCCTGCTCCGCAGGTACCGGAAAACCTCTCGTCAGCAGTATCCAGGCAGATTACGCCTGGAAAAGACTAGAAAAGGTGAGGGCTCCACCCCCTCACTCCCCCTCCCATCCCGAGAAAAGCGCGGGNTGGGGGAGAGACTTAGGAAGGGGAACAGAGGGAGAGACAAGGGGTCTAACATTCATGAAGATGCGAGGTCTCAAGTGCACGTACTTGGCTTGGTTACGATGACCACTAGACACATGGCTGTTCCTTAAAGAAGCCTGAAGTGTCTTCAGAAAGTCATAACCCCAAATATCTTACAGTGGCACAGTACTGTAGCCCAACAGGTCAAAGGCATCTTGAAATCCCACATTAAAGCACATCAGGTTGATCCTAGTGCAGAATGAGATGGTGGTAAACTTAATATCACTGTAAACAATTTGAAAGGAGGCACATCAGTACCTTATGCAAGAAGTGAGAGCAGTGGGGAAAAAAAATAAAAATAATCAAGGACACAACAGCCCACAATGTTCAGGGACAATTTTCTGTTCCGTATACAGCAAAGTTCGCTGCTATTTGTAATGGGCCCTGACAAGTCCTTGTAGAATCACGGCCCAAAGTAGGGGTTGGTGAGTCTTAGGAGGGATGCCTCCCCGCCTGGTCATGCTCGAGACCCAGAAAGGGTCAATTGGGAATGGCAGGGAACTGTAAGTCAGCTGGGTCAAGGCACAGTATAAGAGCCAGGAGTCAGAGCTCCAGGCTAGACCACCAGGGAAAAGGCAGAGGCTAGACAGCTGGAAGCTAGCCTAGGTCTTGCTGCAGACAGGGTGAAAAAAAATAATGCTAACATTTCCTATGCATGTTGCAGGGCTGTACTAGTGCCCTAAGCAGCCCTGCAACATGCATAAGAAATGCTAAAGCGGTGCATCTGTTTTCACTCAGGGTTGCCCTGGGTCTGGCTGGTCAGGGAGACTAAGTCATAAGGTACCAGGAGGTTGGGAGCAGGAACCTCAACAAGAAATTTGCTGGGAGCACAGCGAGGGACTTGCCACAGTAAGGAAAAGGACTATTATTGAATCTTATGTTTAGGACTGTGTATGCATTTGTGGGGTCAATGAACAAGTAGTGGTGATGGAGAACTAATTTGGACTATTTGGTGTCATCCTGCAAGCACTTGCACCCCAACTGGACTGCCTCATTAAGCTATTATACAAATCTAATCCCCCAAACATGTCCATGATCAGTGCTGCTGAGCTCTCATCACTCATTCACAAACACCATCATCCTATAGGAGTACATCAGTTCTAGTATTTTATTCCCATTGTCTAATAGCTCGCTCTTGTAGGATACACTGGTTTGATTTAATTAATGTTACATCAGCATTTCCTTTTTATACTGAAAATGTTCTGAGAAGGAAAGCAGGAAAGTTATAATAACTTCTTAAAATGTACTTTAATCAAAGAGGAAAACTGTTAACGACTATACATGTCAGTTGATGCTTAACAAAAGGAAGTCATCAGGTTCATGGCTCTGCTCTGATAACTGTAAAGACTGCATAACCCTCAGAGCAAGTCTTAACACAGTTCAGCAACAGTAAGCCATCTATAGTTTGCTGGCTGGATTGTTAAGATACAGCAATGCTAATGAATGTGTGTATGGAAGTATTTACTCTATTTTAATATTACTGGTGGATAGTAAATTCAGACATACAAAAGGAGTACACCTGCCCCCCCCTCCCTGTTTCTGCCCCCCGGAACTGTTGACCCAGGACTCTCTTTTGCTGCTGGGGAGGGACTTAGTGGGATCCTGTCAGCGACCCCAGAGACAGCTTCCAACCTCCAAGCTGCAGAGAGAGTACAGCTGGTCGGAGATTG
>QEPC01015241.1:1143872-1154201 GCA_003113815.1 Sphenodon punctatus
CATCTGCCTTGCCCCCTCCCTCCGCTCCTTCAAATCCCTCCTCAAAACCCACCTTTTCCTCGCCGCCTTTCCCAATGCCTGCTAGACATTCCCATATACCTACTGTCTGCCCTCCTCTGCAGACTGCTGCAACCTGATTGTAACCAAGCCAAGTACACGCACCTGAGTCTTCACATCTGCTTGAATGTTTGTTTGTCTTCTCCCGTCTCGCTCATTGTCCCCTCTCCCTGTCTCCCCCTCCTTGTCTGTAAGATTGCAGGCCACAGGCAGGGACCGCATCTATTTCTATGTTCTGTACAGCACCAGGTCACATGGACTGGCGCTATATAAATGTTTATAATAAAATAAAATAATAATAATAATGGCAGAGGGTGAGCAGTTGGGTGGGACCTGGGGTGGAGTGGGAAATGGCTGCCCCTGTGAGCTGTTTGCAGGATCGGTCCATGGTGGCAGGAGTACGTGGAGGCTGCCTGTGGGGCCATGGTGGCCACCCTGGGAGCCGCCCAGTAGAATCCCTTCCCACTCACTCCATGAGTGTGGGTGCTCTGCAGCCATGCCCCCCTCCCAGCGGCCATGCCTCCCCCCCCACCCCCAGCAGCGGCCTCAAGCTTTGCTTGTTTAAGAGCACCCCTAGCTGCAGATTACACATCCCTCTCCTCCCCGCTACCCTGACACTAGGAAGCACTGGGAGGAGGTGGGACAAGAGCCACGCACTGGGACAAAAGTCACTCACTGCCCTCTTCGAGAGCCAACACAGGAAGCATCAGCAACTGCCGCCACCGAATTTGAAACTCCACCTACTAAATTTCTTTCCAACCCCCAATGGATGGTGCCCAGATCCATGGGATTAATTATAGTGAGGAGGCATGGAGGACATACCCCCACCCCCCAGATTTCCTCTTCCCATAATTCCAGGGATATGTGGGTGGCTCAGCATCTCCCACAACATTTAGCCCACAGTTACTCCCAGACCCCATTTGGGAACCACTGATCTAAGGCAAGAGGCACCATTTATCAAATGAAAGATAGGATACATCCATCCTAGACAGAACACAAAGCAGGCATGAGTTGTACTTTATCAGAGCAAGACGTTGACTGGAAAAAATAATATCTCATTTGTGAATCTACAGAAAGCCAAGTTTTGCTATTGTAAAGCCAATACCTCTTTTATCCCCTTTTACAGTTACAAGTGCAAGCTGTTATCAAGTTCAACACATATTTTCACTTATTTGTAAATAAGAAACAAAGCATTTGAGGGTTCTTGGTAAAGCAATGTGAAGTGTAATAAGAAAAGTCAAGGAGCTCCCATTTGGAAGACTAAATATTTTGGAATCACTCGATATAATTACAATATTTACTTTCTGTTGTGTTCTGTCAGTAGTTAGACTTCCATAAATATAGTATGCATCACAGTTTCTACTCAATTATAATAAGTGTCAAAATTATATGCAAATATGTAAACATGCAAAAACTGAACAAATATATTCATAGTGAATGTAGCTATGCACAAAGTACATACCTTGCCATCATCTTCACTGAAGATTAAACACCAAGGGGAGCTTATATTTTTTATAGCTAATTCATATGAGCATGTGAAAAAAGCCACTTGAACCAAATCTGCAATAAATAAAGGACAGTAAGCATCACACAACCGTTTAAAAGTCTACTGCTGCCTTCCCTCAAGCCATTTCCTCATAGTATGATGAAGGATGACACAATTTAGTAATAACATCCACTTCAGTGCTCAAATGCATACTAAAGCTCTAGTCTGTACTATGGACAATTCACATGTACAAGTGTTTGCAGGATCAGAGGCTAGACTACATTTTCTACAGGGCAGGGACACTGGTGAGCAAACATGCATTTATGACACCACGGAGCAATAATGCACAGATCAGCAGATTGAAGTCAACTGCTCATGATACAATACACATGTTTTCATGCTTATATAAGTGTTTTCTTTGGAAAACATGTTGTTAACTCTGTTCTTTGGCAGGTTGGTTATCTAAAAAATTAGTCTTGTATGAACCAACACAAAACTTCCTCATTTTAAAAAATGAGCTCAGCAGCCTGATGCCTTGAACTTTATTAACATAATAATTTTCTAGTACTTCCAGGAGTTCCCAAAGCTTACTACATATATAATATGCAAAGATTTTAAAAGTGGGGGAGGTAACACCATGAAAACTGTTTCCCTAGTCTCCATAAAAAAAATAAGTTCCCTACTGATAAACTGTTCAGTGAACAAGTAAGTTTTCTCCCCTTCCCTGCTACAAACCAGAGTCTGGGGCTGGCATGGCAGGCAAGGACAATCCTGCTTCCCCACTGAACAGCTTCACAGAGGGGAATCTCTCTCTCCACCTTTCCCTATCAAGGTGGAGCCATCCTTCCCTGAGGAGGATCCATGCCCTGCTGAACAGGACTTGGAGTCCAGAGTTGGTAGAGGTGGGGGGAGAGAAGGAGGAGCAAGAAGAGTTTCCATGGGGAGAGGTGGCAAAACACTTCACCCCCTGAAATAGTTACATATGATAATTAATCCTTACATTCGGTATACTTCCACAAATATCCCATAACAGTTTAACCTTTCATAAGCATTTTGGATACAACAGTTAAGATAACTAAAAATGGACTGAAACTGCATCTTTAATATGGCTTATGCAAAACTAAAGTGATAATATCCTTTTACGAACAAAACTAAACTTGGAATCCTCCAGATTTTGGGGAGGTCAGGATTCCTTTGTATTACTGAGCCTTCACCTAAAAGATCTTATTCAATAGCATAATAAAACAAGAAGTAGGCTGTTTATGACACCCTCAGGATTGTAAAGCAAAGCTAAGCATTTAAAACATTTGGTCCTAACTCCTCAGTTAGTGATACTGTATGCTCCTCCTTGGTTAACCTAAAATGCTTCAGAAATGCATTTTAACTTAATTGCTTTTCATAATTGTTTGAAACACCTACTGAATAAATGTACATACAGGCTTTCATAACAGAAGTCCACCACCAAAACAAGTACACTACCTGCATTCAAACTGCTCGCTGGTACACACATGGTACTGGCAACTTTTTCTATAACCTTTTTCATCAGAGGGCCTTGTTTAAAGTCACCCACTTGATACATAGCTCTTTCGTTATCTTCTACAAGAGTTACGAACTTCTGACAATTTTCAAAGAATCTCATTAGTGAATCATTGACTTCAGGTTCTTCACTGGCCAAGCCTAGGGAAAAGACAAATATTCCATAACGGCAAACTCCTACAATATGCACAACATAGCAAAATTTCCACCCAGTTTTAAACCGACTGGCTGCAAAAGTGGTTGGGAAAATAAGCTGTCAGATATTTTTGTTACATATGAAAAATTTCAGTAGTGTTTTTTAAAAAAAATTCCAATGTTTAAAATAGCGTAGACCGTTCCGCAATGAAAGAAATCCTGCCACACGTTAACTAGCAGTGTTTCCCTAGTAACCATGTACAATGATTTTACCCGAGAACCATACTACTAAATTACTCCCAAGATCCATGTGTAAGAGGGTAGAAACACCTTGACCCCTGCTGACAGAAGATGTTTCTATTCTCATTTCCAAGTCTTGCTTCAGAAGCGGAAGGTACTGGGGTATTTTTAAATTTATTTGTATTTATTTAAATCTATACAGCGCCCTTCCCCCCAATGGCTCAGGGCCATTACAATCGATAATATGAGTCAAACAGTAATAAAATTCCTTTGCAAACTCCCATGCCCGCCCCACCAGCCCCATCTAAAACAATCTCACAACACGATTTATCCCCACCCACCAAATGCTTTTTCAAATAAAAAAGTCTTGCACCGCAGCAGATGGAACCTGTAAGAGAGCCCCCCTGGCCAACTGTAGGGGTCACAATGGAACATGAGAAGACAGTGTGTTGTAATGACGTGCACAGCCTAACCTACCTCACAGGGTTGTTGTGAGAATTAAGCATGTTAAATTGGTATATGTAAAGCGTTCTAAGGGCTATGGCGGGGGGAGGGGGCTATAGAAAAATAAAGATGATGGTAGGACAGTCTCGCAGATAGGGACATCGCTCCCAGGGCAGACTGTTTAAAGTAGAGAAATCTCCATCTTGCAAAGTGTCGGTTGTTTTTACTCCGATCGCTACTGTATTATAGAACAAGCCTGATTAAATTTGGACCTAGCAATCCTAATAGGAGCAGGGGGGCCGCTGGTAGATTAATGGAGGCTCACTCCCCACACCCTTCAGCCCGCGATCTGCCCCAGTCTCAATGAAGGGATTAGTTACAGGATTCACGCTCCCTAGCATCAGGGGGAGGTTGAAATATGGACAAGTCTCTATCCACGTGGAGGAAGAGGGGCTTCTAGGACTAGGCCCCCTCCAAATTCATGAGCAATACGGACTGTCCATATGATGTGAGGGGGGCGGGTGACAACTCGGGGAGGTTTGGGAGGAGTCGGCGGAGCGTTAGGCTCCGATCCCGCACGGTACCACCCCCCTCCCGTGTGTATTGCTCTCCTGCTGCCGGGGCCCAGGCCGGGCAGGTGGCCGGGGCTCGGTTACCTGTGGTCGGGGGATGTTCTCCGTAGAGCGCCCGCACCAGCCCGTCGCGGAAGGCCAGGCTGCTGTTGACGCAGCGGGGCTTGGAGCTGGTGATAAAGGCATAGCGGCGCTGCGGGGTGATGAGGCTGGGGAAGCGGGCGGCCAGACGCCGGGCTAGCCGAACCATTTCGTGGCGGCCCTGGAGGGTGAGCTTGCCGTCCATGTCGGGTCGGTACCACATGTCCCAGCGGGCGAGGGAACGCCCGGCTGGGCAGACCGCGGCGGCAGGCCCGCCCTGGAGCGGGTGCACGGTTTGTAGCAGTTGGTGAAGCTGCTCCAGCTTTCCGATCTGCCCGCGCGTGGGGTAGCGCGTGCCGTGGCGCATGAGCGCGCTGAGCTGCAGCGGGATGCAGGTGCCCGGCCGCAGCGGCAGCCCCGCCTCAGGGGGGCCCAGCGACAGCGGGTCCTCCTGCAGGTACGAGTTCAAATCCTCGTAACGAGTCTTGGTCCCGAAATAGGGGATGAGGGCCTCGGCTGCATTGTCCAGCGCCGTGCCCAGCCGGGGCGCAGCTACCAGCAGCAGGAGAAGCTGCAGCAAAGGGGGGACCCCCCTGTGGGGAAGGCGGATCTGGCTCAACATGGGGCTGGTAGGAAGGAACGAGAGACAAACTGGAACCGGGCAACCGCCCCAATGACAGGCGAGGGCGAGGTGAAACGCACCATATAACATTGGCGGGGAGGAGCTGCCTAGCGTCCCACCCACCAACTGCTGCCATTACCCTCAGTTGGCCTCCACTTCCCATTACTTCCGACAGGACCTAACCCACAGGTGCCCTCAGTTAAGATGGCCGCCCGAGCAGCCTTTTTCAGACAGGAACGAAGTTGCCCTTGCTAAAAATGGTCGCCGCTCCTTCCCTTCTCTTCCCTGCCTGCCATTCAGCAGCGTGAGGAGAAAGACAGACGCTGTTCTGAGTACAGAAGAGGTATGATGTGAGCTAATATCAAACTGCTCAATAGCAGCTGCACAGATGCCAGCGTTAGACTGAAGGAATGCAAAGTTCAGAGTGAGGGCAGCAAGGTGGTGGGTATGGTATATAGCCAGATTACTAATTATTAAGAGCGCTGTTGCCAGTTTAACTGGTTGGATAATCCTGTGTAAGCATTAATAGAAGATGGTTGAGCCATCTGTGGTTTGTAGGTGTTACAGAGCTGCTGTTGTGTTATCAGAGATAGCAGCCAGGTGAGCTTTAATAAATGCCTAGTGAATAGAGGTGAAAACAGCTGCAAAATGGATATACCTGTTGAATTTCTTGAATCAACCCGACTGCACCCTATTCGGATCTTGGAATGTCGACTTCCAGTCTCGGAATGTTGACTTCTGGTACTGATTTATTTTTATTTTTTTAAACTTTGTTATACCAACGTCTGATGGCTATTTATCAGTTTTCTGTCCAGAAAAATAAACTTCTGGTCTCATTTTTAAAATTCCTGTCCCCATTTTGCAGTTTTCTGATCCACTATATTGATAAGTGATCAGAAAGTTGGTAACGGTAATTGGTAAAACTTACTGCTTTTTTTAAAAAAATATTTGGATACCTAACTGGTACCAAGGTAACGTACCCAATGCTGTACCAGAAAATGCAGGTATTACCTGAGGGTAATAAATTAAGTATCCTTTTCAGCCCTACTCATAAACTGAATGAGGCAAGTCAAAAAGCGCATGGATACCAAAACAAAACTCATGTGGAATGTGTCTGGTGCACGGCTCTCAGTATTCAAATTACAAGGTACATAATTGAAAAAAGTGGAAATGCATATCTACATTGGACAAGTAGCAACTTGGGTTGGGTGGTATTCAACAGACAGCCGTAGTTTCCCAAAGGCAAGGTGCGCTTTCATTTGAAGTGAAAACTATTTATATTCATCCTGTCTGTTTTTCCCAATGATGTTCATGCTGTTGAAAAAAATCAAAACTCACTTAAAACAAATCAAAGGAGGAAGGGAAATGACTGGGCATCACATCGAACAAATAGCACACTTTGTGTGATGAAAAGGAATTTGCTGCCTATGCTGTGAAAAGGGCAGTTGAGGAGTGATCCACACAAATGTTAGTATGGTGCCATCTGGGTGGAAAAAAAATCAGGGGGTGACTAAGAGCAAGAGGGAGATATGAACTAGCAAGGCAGGCTGGGGTTGCGTGGACGAAACCTATACAAGTAAACCCAAAGAAGTGGTGCTCAATTGTTGAAGCCTTTGTCCAGCAACAAACTAAAAATAGGTTAACCGGTAATCGTGCTCAGTTGCTGATCCCACCATTTACAAATTGGTTCTGTTTGCTAGAGATATGTTTTAGTTAATTACCTTTTTGCACCTTGTCACCTGCCCTGCTTACCACATTCACTTGGTCTCCTTAAGCTTCCCATCTACTTTTCTCATTACTTTCCACTCCTGCCTTCATGTTCCCCTGTCTTGAGCATTTGGAGCCATGTCCACTACCACAATGGAGCATTCCAAAACTTGGGGTGTTAATAAACAAGACGATAGCCTCCTGGAGTCCGGGTTTGGTCTGTACAGCCTCCACTCACATGTATGGTGTATAGAGCCTAATAAACGGGCAGCCCCCTGCGTGTATTTCTTCTTTGTTCAGACAGCCCGCACTTGGGCCCCACTCACAAGTTTAGTGTGACAAGCCTAATACATGGGCAGGTGTTCTTCCCCGACATGCTCCATCCACCACCCCTTCCCAATATCCCACTTCCTGACATGACTCGCAGCCGCAGTGATCCATAGGAACAAGAAGCCTCCCCAGCTGTTTCTTTCTTCCAGACTATCCTGGGAGGCAGTCTAGCACCCACTATCCCCGCACCCACCGACAGAGGTTCATACCTGGATTTATACCTGCCAGCACTTGGCAGCTGGAAATAACCTTTTCCTATGCACAGGATGCTAACTTTGTTGAGCAAATGACATACTTTATTGAGTGCCTATAGTGAAAACAGAAAGTAAAAAGTAAACATTGAAATCGAAAGCAATCAGTCTTTGCATGTTGCCAAACCAGCAGATCCATGGATTACAACGATGTATGGGCAGGTTTGGCACCCAGTTTTATTGGGGTCTCCCCACTGTGGTGCTGGAAATCCCTCTCAGTTCACAGAAAACCCTTAGTTTAAATATACGTCTCTTGTACCCCCTCTCCAGCATCTTCTGCATTACCATACAGTTGGAGCAGAGAACATCCCCAGTTGCAAGGATGCTTTCCACTTCTGGGAGTGTTAAATCAAACCTAGTATACGTCAAGAAGTTCTCTGTCAGTGGGTTCACGTTCTCTGTAACCTGAGACGCTTGCTTTCCCCAAGTTATTCATCTCCACCATCTTATTGAGCAGGAGTGCACAACTCAAACTTGTACATGGGCCACAATTCCACTTGATTTGAACTCGGGGGTGGGGGTGCAATGAATATTGGTGTCACAGGGCGGAGACTGGTGATATCACAGGGCTGTCAAAGGTGTGTTCAGAAAAACGACAGTTGCACATATATATTTACTATGATCTTTTATTTAAGGATGTGGGGTGGGGGAAGAAGTACAGCGAGATAGAGGTAGAACAGTACACAGAACCTCTCTCGTATTATAAAAAGAGGGCCGTTACATGAGACACACAGCACACTTTCACAGCATTAAAGTCAACTACTTGGTGTTCAATAATAGCCACCATGGGGATTTTCTGAGGGATATATTTTCAGAAACACTAGACTCCATACCCATGTTTTTGGCGGTTAGCTAACCTGACTGTAGCTAGCCAAGTTAGCTAACCAGAAACCAATACTAGGTATTTAGAAATCCGTGCCAAAGTCCTTCTGGAGAATAAACACGGTGATGTTTCTGAGAGCATATACATCACAAAATCCCCATGGTGGATATAACTGGCAGAGTATTGAAAAAACAGCATGCTTACATGGGCTTTGCATCCACAAATATTGTTCAGCAATCAAATGTACGTATACCTGGGAATGAGTAACCGGCTCGGAGAACAGCCCTACTAGTGAGAGATGTTACATCTTTGTAAAGAAGAAAGTCTATCAATTTCAGGTGTTATTTTGCTCATTGCTGTTCGCAGAATACTCCAGGTTTATGTCGTTTAAAGAAGATCACATCTTGGTTTTATTCATGTTCATCAAAGAAAAGGTTTGCTCATAAATATATGTACTTCCAAACAATGAAGTGAATTTTAATGCATGCTGAACAATATTAGGGAATTTTACCTTATCGACACACGAGTAGAGTTCAATTAGTGAACAACTTCGGTATTTGGCTTTCAGTATTTCAGAGTTCTGCAACTCTATTCATTCCAGTTGTAGTTCTGGGTCTGCATTTTCTGCTGCTACAGAAAAGGGATCTGAAAATATATGAAATTCACTCTTTTCATTTTTGAACTCGGCAAAGCGCTTTTTAAATTTTGTTTGTAAGGATGCCACAAAGCCTGCATATTTGGTGCCCTGCATGGACCGTATTTTTTTCATCCTTAAAAAGAAATTCTCTGCAGTTTGCAAAATGTGTTAATTCCCCCTTTTCAAGGTGTGACTTGAACAACACTAGTTTACTCTGGAATGTCTGGACAGCACTGAACAGGTCACTTACAAGTTGTCCTTTACCTTGCAATGTGATGTTCAAGTAGTTCAGGTGCTCGGTTAGATCTATTAGAAATGCTAGATCATGGGTGGTGCACATGACGAGGAGTGAGTGGACGCGCCCGCTGATAGCTGACAAAATGCTGCATCCCCGCTCTGGGAACACCCAGTAAGGAGCTAAAAAAAACCCCAATAACGCAATGGCAAAGCAGGGGAACCTCCCCCCCCACCCCCCCCCCAAAAAAAACAACCTCAGAAAAAGGGACGCTCCAAAAAACAGCCTAGACAGAGAACACGTGCTCCTGGAGGCATCAGTGAAAATGGCGGCCGGAGCGGAGTCACAGAGCCCGGAGTAGAACTTTCAGGAGGGAGGAGGGGGATTACAGACAATTCAAAGCCTGATTGAAGATCTGAAAACTGATTTAAAGGCAGACCTGCAAAAGGCCAGCCTGCACAGAAATAAATTATTTAATAAAATAAGTAAAGTTCAGCAAGTCACCGAGGAAACAAATACTAAGCTGGAAAACCTAGCAAAAATGTCCAGACCCTAGAAGAGGATGTCTAGAGCACAGGACCAGGCGGTTAGCCAGGAAAATGAACTAATACAAACACAAAAAACAGTACAGATGTTAAAAGAGAAAGTAGAAGACACTGAAAATAGGTCCAGACGCTCAAACCTCAGAATAGTAGGGGTCCCAGAAGGGGAAGAGACGGAGGGGATGGAGAAACTTTTAGAATTATTACTAAATGAAAACTTTCCAGGGGAAACACTAACACCCACCCCAGAAATTGAGAGAGCACACCGGGCGTTGCGCCCTAAACCCAAAAACAATGAACAGCCACAAACAATTATTGTTAAATTTCTAAGATCTAATGACAAGGAGAGAATTTTAAGGCTGGCCAGAGGGAAACAACAGCTCCAGTTCAAGGGAAACAACAGCTCCAGTTCAAGGGAAACAACATCAGGATCTACACAGACTGTGCCTTTGAGACTACACAAAAGAGGAAAACATAGGCAAGATACTATCCTAAGCTGCAGCAACTGGGCTTGAAGCCACAAGCGCGATTCCCAGCCAAGATGACAATCTGGGTGGACAATAAGAGAAAATAGTTTGAAGCCACAGAGGAGCTGGACATTTTTTTACAGGGACGAAAAGGGAGGGCCTGA